>ONZA01008466.1:3835-15776 GCA_900322205.1 Kewa caespitosa
TCAGATGTACGCCTTACCCATGTAAAACACGGAGGTTGTTTCTTAAATCCTAGATCGGAATGTGTTGACTTTGTTTAACTTCATTAAAGATAATGAGTACATGTAGTTCTTCATTATTCTAAGCTGAAACATTACATACGATTCTTTCAGCTCTGTTGTTAATAGACGGTCTAGTAATTCAGTGCATCAAAGAACACAAATGTGTGTCTGCTTGTATAATTTTCTTCCGCATGTAACTTCACATTTTTTTTAATTTTACTTTAAACCACTATATCATAGGGAATCTGGTAATCTGACTATGGCATAGTATCAGTGTTGGAATTGTTGACATCTACTGTTCTGTTGTGATATTATGCTCAGCATTTTATTCACAATTTTGATTTGTGTTCTTTCCGCAGAATGAAGCAGTGCTTAAGGCATGTTCAGATGCACCTCCTTCAAAATCAAATGGTCCAAATGACGGTGCAACCAAAACTGCAGAAACTAATCGCGACTCTTAAGCACAAGTTGCGCAAGACAACAGGAGAAGATGAGCTTAAAGATGCCCAACGGTTACTTTTTTGTATCCCTATGATGATCTTTCTCACTTGGATATTCATGAAAAGTTTATTGTGAAATTGCATTAATTATTATCCGAAAAATATGACTTCTTGGCCTTGATCGTCTTTTTAGTAGCCCTGTTATCTGGAAAATATGACTGCTCGGCCTTGATAGTGCTTTGATAGTAGCCCTGTTATATTATTTGTAGCTCATGCTTGCATGAGAGTTGCAACCTTTCCTCTTGAAGTTTATTCTATGTCATAGACTCATAGCGAGTTAACACAATAAGATCAATTCTAAGTTCTTATCTTTGCATCTAAAGATTAGGCGTTACTGATTATCATCTATGAATTGCATATAGACTAGCTTTACTGATGGACCTTCTTGCATTTGGGGATTCTTTGTATCATGTAGTAATCGTTAGGATTTTGCTTTCAGTATTGATGAAAATGGAATGCTGATACGAATGGTTTTAACACAAGATATGACGTCAGTTGCTGTTCACTCGTAAGAGCCCATATAGTCGTTGGAAGTTTTCAAGATCTTTTCATGTTTACTCCAGTATTTGGATCAGCTAGGTTTGTGAAGAGAAAGTCAATTATGTTGCAATAACCATTATCTTATTGTGTGGTAACTAAAGAGCTTCCTTCTATGTTGGGCATTGGATCTATTGGTTGCTGAAAGAAGACGTCATTTTTGGCTGGACTTGAGAGATAATGCCTTGTAATAAGTAAACAGAAACCCCATTACAAAATGTTGGAAGGTAGTAGTAATATATATTCCTGTGTCTTTGCTTCTTTGGATCAGTATCAGATGAGTGCTTCTTTTTTGTCAGCAGCAAGGTGTGAAGGGCTGGCTTAATTATCCTAGTTTTCACATCAAAATTTCATATAGATATATGTTGGTGGTTGGTCATGGGACGGTGTCCCTTCTTGGGTTTGAAAGGGTGTGTTAAACATTGCGTTTTTTCTTGGTGGAATCTTTGGCGTTTCAGCTTGTGTTTGGGATAAATAAACTACACCTATCTGATGTAATTTGGTGGTCCATTTCGTGAGGATAAACAGGAAGCATGATTCTCTTTTGGGATAATCTTAGAACGAAATGTGTGATCTTAATATTTAGGATGTTTGGACACGAGAAACAATAATTTCGATGCTCTGTCTTCTTCTACTCTTCCTAAATTTTCATACTAGATTCCCTAGAGAGAAAGATTCTAAGCTGAATAGTCGTCAAAAGGCCATGAATGAATTTTATATGCGCTTTTTGATACTATATCATTCTCAGAGTTCCGTGCTGTTCTTTTCATGTCAATATTGAATGGAATCTACAGTTATGATAAGTGCTAGGGAGAAGGAGAAAGCCTTCTTTTTTCACCATTAGGAGATTCTTTCAACAAAATTTACCTTGGGTCCCTTGTGATTAAGTTTGCCATCAAGTTGAGAGATCTATTCAACTTCCATTTTCTGTTTTTTAGATATCCTTGTGTTTGGTAGTATAATTTTATTGCCTTCTGTGTCCATTGTCAATGACGTGGCTATAACCTTCCAAGTGACTGAGAAAATAAAGGTTCCACTCTGGCTGGTTAGCTAGTTAGAATAAAAGTATGGCCACATCATTTTTAGGGCCAAAGTTGTCAACTATGCCAAATCTTTTGCAACTCAAATTGAGAAGTCTTAGGACCTGTTCTTTTATTAAGAGCTAAAGTTTACGCTTTTCAATTATATTTTGTTATGAACTTCATGTCGTACTGATAGATTCTAAGGTTAGATTGTCATGTGTAATAGTCTTTTCTGTTTTAAACCCATTTATGTTGTATAATGTTTGTAGCTTTGCTTCCTTCTTGGTATGCCTTTACATCTACCTATATCTTTCTTTGTTCTACTAAAACTAATAGGAGAATTCGTAGGGAGATAGAATAAGCAAACACGAAGGAAACATTATCAGGGATGTGACAGGAATACTTGCGTTTTAAACAACAGTTGTTTTTTCTTATAGATGATGAATTTGTAGCGAAAGGGAGAGGGCATTGCTCTAAATAATTGTTGTAAGATACGAGTACATTTTTCTCATCTCTTCTTTCCCCGCTTCCTGACCGAATGACTACATACCCATTTCGCTCGTTTCCTACTCATTACTCGAAACTCACTGAAAACAGAAGTTTCAAGCTCCTTTTCGTCTCTATGCTTACTTTCCTATTCCAGTCACTTGCTTTTCCTTCCCTTGCAAACCCATACTTTCTCCAAAACAAGTGTTTAAGTAGTCTGTGTACTCTATTGCCTATAAATAACTACATGCATGTGCACTTTCTTGCTTAAAATGGCCTATTATGTGCTGTATTTTCTGATTGCAGAGTGCAAGTTTTGGTTCTTGCTCATATTATCACATAAAAACGTCGCTTTATAGAGCAGATGCAAAATATAGCAAAAAGACATTAACATTTGTATTTTGTATATTCCTTCATCATGCTGGTCCTGGTTGTTGCCGGCTTGCCAGCTCCCATGTGCATATCTTCCATATGAGCTCATGAGCTTCAATCCTTGCGAATGTCATTGAAGTAAAAAAAAAAAAAAACTTCTTCTACAAGCAACTAGCTAAGCTAACCCCCTCAAATATCAAAAAAATTGACCTCTCAACTGTCCAAGTTGCTGTATTTCAAGGTTGCTCTTTTTAGTCCACAGTTGGTGCTCGCTTATCTATTGTTGATGGGCTAGCCTTTCATAGTACTTTGAAGTGTCCCAAGTTTGATGATCGGGTTTTTCCCTCTGGACGTGGGTAGTTTTAGGTTCTTATAACGAGTGTGGATAACACTAGAGTAGCTATGTTATACGTAACGAGTTTAGTTTATTACGTATCTGGTCCCATTTAAGGGGGGGAAGGGTGCTGACATTGTTTCCGTAGTAAATAGGTTTTCTCTCGTGGTATAGGTATTTTAGGTTCATAATAATGAATACAGGTAATAGAATCATAGATAAAGGAAGTATGTTATAAGCAATACAATTAGTTCTCTTTATGCTGGGATTGTACATTGAAGATCATGTATCATGTACTTGGTCCGGCTAAAGAACCCTGCTATTGTTTTCATCAACAAAAGGTGTCAATAATAGCACTCCGTATGGGAGTAGTAGGTCATGTGCTGTTTCATGATGTCGTGGTACTTGTATTGACTGTGTCTAATTGCGGTAAGGCTTCTTCTCCCATTAGCGGTTGAGAATTGAAGAGGATCCTAGCCGTTACTTAGGCGCAAGGGACCTGACCACTTAGGGAAGGATTTTTTTGCAGTTATACAGACACACGTCCTGCAAACTGTGCAGGAAAAGAATACTAACGTAATAAAAAAGAAGATTGTAGAGAAAGGAAATGTCATTGTTGCAGAGATACTGGCCAAACCCCTTAAAACTTAAATTTGTCCAAACAAGCAGGCATTTAAAAAGTGGTTGTTGTTTTTGGAGCCAGTCAACTTACACCATTTGATGAATCAGTTCCCTGTCTGCTAGGTAATGCATCATGTAATATACCGACATTGCCCTTCCCCTATCCGAGAGAGAGATACCCCCCACCACATTGCTGAAATCTTTCTGGGCCTTCTGTAAATGCTGAGGGTCCCCCCTTCTTTTATGTTGAGTAATTGACCTACTTACTCCCTCTTAAGTTACTTGTCACTTTGTTTTCCATGTCAAGGAACAACTATTCTTGTTTACACTCTGTGTATCATACATATAAACATTACTCTTAGAGGTGACTTTCTACATGAAATAGGGTGACTGTTAGAAAAAGTGATTGTACTCCCTAACTGGCAATAGCTAGTTAGCTACTCCACAAAAGTCACCCCTATCAAATATGAAAAACACTCTCCACACATGAAATGTACCAAAAAATTTGCAGAGATGCTAAACAAGACTTGTCCTCTCCTCACAGTATTTCGTGGTCTACCATGACGGCCCTGCCCACGACCCACGACCCACGACCCACGTGATTGACAATTGCTCCAATTCTCTCTCTTTCTCTCTAGTCAGCAATCTAAATGAAACCCAATCCCTTTTCTTTTCTCTTCTCTCCCCTCTCTCTATCTTATTGTCATTGAAAGTGAAATATGATTATAGTGTGGGTGACGTGAAGAACTCCAACAGCCCATATTAGATGACTCAAACCCATTGTCACAAGTAACCTTGGTCGGCATAAATATTTCCCTCCCCCACCTCCCCAACCTTGCTTATCTTCTTGACTCTGAATATTTATGCTTACTATTCTTATTTACGTATGCGGATGAGTTCTAATTACTTGATAATTATTCACTTAATCGAGTCTCACATAGCCGTCCGTTGCGCGATCCATGTCCACTTGGCGCGACTCGGTGGGTTAGTGGACCGCCTCCCGAAAAAAACCTCGTCTTGATTTATAGTATAATGTGATGAGATCACCTGTTGTTACCGTACTTATACAACTTGATTAGCTTGCATGAAAATTCGTCTTAATCTAACACATTAGATAGATAAAGTACTGCATAAATAATGGGTTAGTCATGATTATACGATAATTTGACAGAAAAGTTTATTTTCTTGGCTTATGCATACACTAGAGTGAGTCAACTGCCTCCACGTCGTGAGCCGCAGTTTTCTTGACGCGTGTCATGGATGTGCACGCCGGTGTTGGTTGATTAATGATGATATTATTTCATATAATAATGCGTGGAACATTTGATTAGGGGAATGATTTCCACTTAATTGAGGTCAAAGTTGCTATTTAGTTGGAAGATAGTGGGAGAATCTTTCTCACCAATTTCTGCCATTTAATGTCAAAATTATGAAAGTTGTTCACAGTAATGGCATTGTTGTGTTGAGAAGTAGATATTTCCTTTTCTAATTCTGCAAGTAACTTGCATACATTAGCTTGCAAAAGTCAGATGCAAACTGAAATCACATAGGTTTTGTGGCTTAGTCTCAAGTCTTTATTATTTGTAGCCTTGTAGGGTAGACCTTCCCATCTCGTGAACTCTTTGTTGAAAGATGCAAGAAATTGCGTACTTATTTGTGACGACTTTTTGCTCATTGGTTGAGGTTTTAAATTCCTCTTAGTGGTACGTTATTAGTTTTCTTGCAAATTAGTGTCATTAGCCTTGAACAATACTCAACCTTCTTCCAGCCCCAATTTCCACCAAACAAGTCTTTGTGAATTTCAAAACCTCCCTAATAACTTCACCATGCCCTTGTCTATAAACAGGGACCTACATTGTGTTGGTTTCTTGTGTTTGCTGCTATGACCATGACAATTGCAACTGATGTTGTGGAAAATCTGTCCCCCTGAATGTTTGTTTCTTCATCAAAGATTCCCATCAATTTTTTTTGCCTACTCTTGTGTTAAGAAGCTGGGCAGTAGTAACTCACAAGAGATCAAGAGATACAAATACTAGTCCTGCTGAAATAGAGATGATGAAAATACTTACCCTGCTAGTTTAATCGCACTCGTGGGGACTTTTAGTGGCCAAGTTTTATCCTAGACGACCATAAAACATTGGGAAAAAACATAGCTGTCGTTGATTGTTACTATGGAAGTGGCTGCGCGAAATGGGATTTAGGCGCCCGGGAGTTAACAAAATGATGTACTGTTTCACGATCTATTCATAACTTACAATGACAGCTGATTGTAAATTGCATAAACAAGTTGCTTTCTACTGCATAGATTCCACTTCTTTGTGCAGTTGGAATCAAAATAAGCTTTCACATTGATGCTTATGTGAATGATTCACCTTGCTAGTCTTGATTCATATAGAGTAAGGTTGTTAATCTCTCTGTCCTTGTTGTTGGTGGTGATGTACTAAGTTTTTTGTGGTTTAGACTGGTAATTTGGTACATAGCTTTTGCTTAAAAATTTCCATTGGATTCCCTCGTGTTTTGATTCAATTGCAAGGAACCAAGTTCGATTCTGGTGAGGTTGACTTTCCTCCCTCTTCTCTTTCACTTTAGCTCAAAAGACGCAAAACTGCAAAGGGCACCTCTTGAAGGTTGTGATCTTTGCGAATATCATGTTCTTATTCTTATGCTTCCTCATACTGAGAGGGAGGAGTATAGCCTGAGTGAGAAGAATAAGGTTTCTTTGAGCAAAGTTCCTTTGTTACACACATGTACACTAACATCTTTAATTAACTTTCTTCCTTTCTTTTCTTCCAAAATCGACCCCCCTCGTGGCAGAACTTTCAATCTTTGTTCATCAAAAAAAATCGAGAATCAATCCTCTTTTGCTTTCTTTTTTGCATGACGGTCTCTGAAACATAGTCGAATCACAATGCATACTATGAATTTTAGTTAGGGTGCCGAGATATCGAACTTTTTCATCCTGTTGGCAAAACAACTGATTGTCCTACAGAAGAAACCATTCTCTAACAGCACAATGCTCACATCCGTTGATTACTTCCTTCCCATTGTTGAGTACTCAGAAAACAGAAAGCAGCAACACTGGGACTCAGTGAAGAAATGAACACGAGATTCATTTTCTGAACTTAGATGGTTATTTTTTCCGACTGTTACTGGTAAACTGGGTACAGAATTAAATTTAAGCACTAACTAGAAAAAAACACACTGCTTGGTTGTTAAGGTTTTCTTCTAAGAGAAGAGAAACTATTGCAGCAGCTACTGCTTTCCTCCCTTTCCTCTGCTAATTCGTTGCTGCTGCTGTTGTTGTTGGTGTTGTTACCGTTGTCGTCGTTATCAGAGATCTCAGTGACAGCACTTGAACCCGATGAAGAAGAGCAAGGAGCAGGGAGGTTTAAATCTGCCAATTGCCTTCCCTTGGCCATGAAATCGTAGAAAACCGGACTCTCGAGCTTCGTGTTGCGGTTTCTGCAATCATCCTCCTGCTCACAAATCACCTGTTCTTCCTCCTCTTGATCGTTCTTGGCTGCATTGCTCCTCTTCTTCAGGAAAACCCTGCACAACACCCAGTCCCCTGTTGCTTCCCCTGTTTTCTGCAAACACATACACAAAAAAAAGTCAAATCTCAAAGAACATAAAGAAAGACAGTTTTTTTTTTTTTTTTTTTTTTTCATGGTTTAGTGATTGTTGATAAAATATTGAAAACACTATCATTGCACAATAGATTCCCACTAATAATTTCCTCATAATTAACAACCTTCTCCTGTTTCTCCTACAATTAATTAATTAACCATCAAAATGCAGAAGATTAGAAGATTCTATAGTCCTTTGTTCTTACCTGAGCTAAGTTCTTTTTGAAAGGGGCATTGAGAGGTGTGGTGGTAAAAGCATCAACAAGGCGGTACTCGTGCATGATCCAGTCAGTCCTGGAACCATGAGGAGGCTTTCCTCTGTAGAAAACCAGAGTTTTCTTCATCCCAACAACTGTGACCGGACTGTTGTGAGTCCTGCCACCAGCAACAATGGCCTTGTCCTTTCCAGTAGCTTTCCAGTACCCTGACACAGTTGCCCTGTTTGATCTGTTCCCATTTGGGTACTTTGCTTCTCTTGTGCTGAAGAAGTACCTCTCTTGCCCTTTATCCCCTGCATAACACATAACCAAATCACCCACATTAGAACTTCATCAATGCTTATTTGCACTTTTTTCATGAGTTGCCCATTTCATGGTTGTTCTCATTTCACATAAAAGTTCTATTCTTGATGTAAGAAACTGTTGAAAGGAAAAGGAGAGGAAGCAAAAAGAGTTACCAGGCAAATCCCAAGGATCAGACTTGCAGACATCAAAATCAGGGATGATAGATGCAGGCAAGGGACAAGCATGAACCTTGCGCTTCAAGTACTGGACAACAAGCTCTTCATCTGTAGGGTGAAACCGGAACCCTGGTGGTAACCTTATCACCCCACCATTCTTCACAAAGTTCATCTTTTCCATCTTTTTCACCTCTCCTCACAACAACAACCAAAAAAAAAAAATAAAAAAAAAAAACTCACTTCTAAATTATCACAAAATTAAATGAATCAAATGAAGTTAATTCTTTTTTACACTAACCCTCTTCCTTGTTAGCTAGTAGTAGTACTAATTACAAGTTCCCTCACTTCTAAGTTTTATGTTTTCTCTCTTGGAAGCTTACAAGAGAGTTGAGGGGGTACAAGTACAAGTTTTTCCTAGGGACACATGTTGTGTACTTATAGTCCTTTCACAAATGAAGGGAAAATAGAGAAAGATGGGAAATAGAAGCAAAAGAAAAGGAGGGAAAAGGTGTTTGTTTTGAGCTTTGAGGAGAGAGAAGAGAAGAGAGAAAAAAGTGAGGCTTCTTTATAGTAATGGGGTCTCTCTCTAAGAAGGTCATAGACAAGGGGGCAATTGGGCAAACCCAAGAAGAAATATTTACTATTAGAATATGGAAAGAAAAGAGGGTTTTGCGTAAACGAGACTCAACCTCCCTTTTTCCTTTGACGCAAAATATACATTTCTTTAATCTTTGCCTCAGATTGTTCTGTTCCATAACACTTTTTTTTTTTATTTTATTTCGTCTTGTTTTTGACATTGAAACGAAACCGATCGATTGCATCTTTGGGGAAGCGAAGCTGTTAAAGTGCTTTTCTTATTGTAAAATCTTTTCTTGAGCAGATTTTGTATGAGACAGTCTTGCGTACGTTTTTATATAAGAGGGTATAGCTTGGTGTAGTTTTTGTGTGATTATAAAGTTTTGCAATGAATTACATCTTAAATGAATAAACTCGTACGGAAATTATAAAACAATATTGTTTATTTTTCGAAATTATATCATGAAACTGTCTCATATAAGCTTGTATGATTTTATTTATGTTTTCCTGTTTTTTCAAATAATGGTTGCTGGTGTCAAAATTCCATCCTTGCCCTTTTCCCTCTTCTACACGCCTCGTATCAAATTGAGTGAAAATGATCTGTCGGAAAATCCATACATTATTTTCGGATGATTGGTTTTTTTCTTTTTAGTTATTTTTGGTTTCTGTCGGAGAACTTGTTGATTGGTTGGAGGGGCATTTCGGTCATCTGGCAAAGTTTGGAGGGCTTATTGGTCTTTAGACAGGAGAACGCACGCTTAGTAATGGCGAGCCCTGTAAGGCTGAAGTCACCTTATGTCATTTACCATAATTGGAGCTCACATAAGCCTCTACTGATTTTGCTGGATGTACCATATTAGCCCATGAACCATATATATGCCCTTAGAAGTTAGAACACTTGCATTCCTTGGTGCTTATTGGTATCTGTTAATTCCATGTTATTTTGGACTTATTTTCAGTTCAGTTTAGTTCAGTTCAATTCTAAACTAAAACGTTAAGTAGTTACCAACTCCGAAATATAATTACGATAACTATATCATTAGAAAGCTTTTGACATGTACTTTCATTTAAGTTCAAAATCCGAAGGTTCTGGTAAATGTAAATGGGTCAAATGTCAACTGAAAAAAAAGCCAATTCAGTTTAGTTTAGTTCAATCTAAAAGAACAAGGTCTAACTTAATGTCCTAGTTTTAGGATGAAATTGTTGTTAACTTGTTATTAGAAAGATGACCGGTTGTATTGGTTAATTTGATTATCGTGTTATGTTGCTTGTTTAACAAAGATATAGATAAAATCAATTGTTTTTATAAGTTGGTATGATTTTTTTTCTAACAAGTCACCAAAATGCCACTCTCAGTGACATTTGATAAAAGGCTTTTTGATCATCTCCATATCAACAATAAACAAACTACTAAATGTATATTTTGCATTCTATTGTATTTTTTTAATTGTGACAGTTAAAAATGAGAAAAAGGTAACTCAATAGAAAATTTCAGACACGACCATTTGCACGGTTAATAGTGTCCATGTCAATTGAATATGGGTTAGTATCACTTCTTCAAGAGAGTTTTGTTGTAAGATGCGATAGGGTAATCGTGCTTAGTTTTTCTGGCATATATATAGGATTGAGTGAGCTTCTTTGAACTTGTGAGTTAGTTGCCTATAACAAGTTAAAATCACGGGTCACTTGACAATGAAGCTTCACAACTGATTGAGGTAATTATCGTTTTTGTTTCAAGATCTATAACACGTTTGATCATTATTAGAGATATGTTAGATTGCACATTGTATAGGAAGTTTGGTGTCTTCTCTAGTTACAGTCAGAGGTGTGAGAGTTTCCCTTTCACATTACATGAACATGGTTAGTGACATGGTTGGTAACAACGTCAAGAATTTTAGAATGGTGAATTAGTACAATGTTGAGCTTATTAGATATACATACAAGGATAGGATGAACTACAGTATAATGTGCATTTGCGAGGAAGGGGCCCTATTCTTGTATTAAACTGTTTAAACATTGCGATGGAAATGGCTTCCTCCCCTAAATTTGAAGTAGTTACCACGTTTATTCGTGCTATATTTATAAAACATGTCCCTTAAATTTATATTTATTAAAGCCGTGTTATTTTAATATTTTTCGCTTTAACTTTGATATATTATCTCTACGTAACAACCAAATATCAGATGAATAATACAGTATTGTATTGTCGTAAAATTAGCATCTAACACTGAAAATGATTGATTAGCAGGGCCAAATTGTCATTCTATGTATTGGAGTGGGTTGTAGGTGAAAAGAACAAAGGCTCAAGGGACCTACATTTGCACTTAAAACGACGCCCAACCACGTCGGATTGAGGGAGTAAGTGACAAAAATGCCACCTCTCATGGGGGATGCCCCATTTCAAGATTTCTTTCGATCTTCTTGTCTCACTATTTTGGATCAGATGGCTACTTGACGAGAAATCGTATTAAGACTCTCTTTCCCCCCTTGAAAATGACTAACATGGCCCTTGCATAGAAACTAAAAAGTTTATAGGGATTTGCGTTGACATTTAGGGCCTTTTTTAGTTTTTTTTTTCTTTTCCCTAGATAAATAGGTTCCAAAGTAGTCATTAAAGACCATTACGGGTGATGATTGCGTTGGAAATATCGAATATGATTGTGATAAATACACCTCAAACATTGTAGTAAGTTGTCGAAAATAGATTTGGATAAGGGGTTTTTGGGAGAAGGTACTATTACGAGTAAGCCTAATAGTGATGTGAAATGTCCCATAGCGATAAGGCAGTAGATCTCTAACGGACCGCTTGATACCTTGAAAATGCTCGAAACATAAGGCTATTAGTCACGAAAAGTCGGTCCAGAGACCATAAAAAAAAAACGTGATAAAAATGGTACCATCAATAAAAATAATACATATGGGTCACTAAAGTCCATTGTAGACGATGATTGGGTCAGAAATGTCAAATATGATAGTTAGAAGTATGCTTCAGGCACTAAAGTAAGATGGCAAAAACAGACAGGATAAGGTGATCCTGGGAGAAAATGTTACCATGGGCAGGCCTAATATCCCGTAGTGATTGAGAGGTAAACCCCCAACGAACCTTGGGACAACGCAAAAGATGCTTGAAATTGAAAAAAAAAAAAAAA
>ONZA01008472.1:15366-26398 GCA_900322205.1 Kewa caespitosa
AAAAAAAAATAAAAAAAAATTAAAGAACAGCATGCCGATGGCAAGGCATGTGTACGTCAATGTCTAAAATGTGACGAGTTGAGTAATGTAGTCAATTTCGAATTCATAGTGACCCGTATCAAATGGTACGTACAAAATATTGCTACTAATTATTCAATAATGATAAATTCGTTAGACCATATCTACTTTAGGTTTCACGCATGCATATATTTCTAGTAAACTTGCGTGTATACATTCAAGTCATGCTCTCACATTGTGTTCAAGATATATAGCTAACCCTCGCAGTAAGACACATAATAATGAGATGACATTTGATATTGAATGCTTGTTATGTGTAAAGTGAGTAATATTAGCCCACATTACCTAACTAGCCTCTGCACGTACCTGTCATGCAACAAAGGTGACCCTAATATGCAAACTCATCTCTCACACACTTCTCTCGTTCTATTTATAAGACAAACCCATTAAGTTCTCAATTTACATGCACTACCATTGTAGAACATCAACGTATAGGCAAAGAAAAGTAGATGAAGAGGAGAGATCGTGCATAAGAAAGAGCAAACTAAACTAGGACTTTGATTCACTTGTCTAGCATATAGAGAGGGCCAAGGTAGATAGCTAACCTTTTGTAATTGCAACTCATCATTGCGGTGTTAAAGGCCGAGTACAGAAAGGTGTTCAAGGGGATCAACTCTTCTATTTGGTAACTCGTTTCGATCTCCACTTAAAGATGGTGCTGCACATCGTCGGTCACAGCAGATTAGCCATCACTATAGTCGGCATCCTAGGTGAACACGCTGAGATTTTCCCATCTCTCTTATTTGCATTCATTTTCCTTTTCCGGTACGAGTGAAAAATCACCCTGTACTAGTCATAGTGGTTACTACGAATATTAAGGTTGCATTGTTGCATATGTTCTGACCTCCACAAATTAAACTCTAACGACTCGTTATTGTCATTATGGGCTGCCGATTAATCGATAATCGATGACTACCACTCCTCACATAGGATAAAGTTTAAAGGGTGAGCCACATATAAGGACCTTGGTCAATTAAGTTGCTTACGTGATGGGTTTGGTAATCATGGGCTGTCAACGGTTTGACAGTTATTGGCTACCAATCATTTAACATTCAATCATATTTTCTTCTGAAACGATAATTTGGAAGGTCCTGGAATACTTCGACTAATCTGGGGAATGTAACTTCATTTCAAAAAGGGTTCAGCTCAGCCAAATGTCGTTCACTGAGGGGAAAAAACAGTAACAATTTGTAAGAACGAAGTAGGTAGCCTGTAAGAATTATATGAAGAGGAAAGTAGCGAATGGATTGGCACCCAAATGTGATCACTGGCTACTTTTGATCCTTGTTCGCACTTTGTCTCAAATCTCTTTATGAAAGGATATTCTCACTCACTAGTCACTAGTAGTTCTTTCTTCATGTGTGAATAGTGTTAGCTCGTATTCAGTTGATTTGTAGGTCAACCATGTAAACTTTCTAATTACATAGGTACGTTAATAATTAATTAATTAAACGATTAATGCATAACATGTGTCTGTGTACTTTTCTAACGTAATTAGCTTGTGTTTACATCTTTCAGGCAACATAATTTCAGGAATGGTGTACCTAGCTCCACTGTAAGCCTTCTGACTTACAATTCATAATGGTCAACATTATCTATGTTTGATCCATTTACACATGCCCTTCAGTATTAAGTTGATTGTTAACAATATACTCCAGGAGTAGTAAATAATTTATCACAAGACGAACATCCCCTGTAATAATGCGTAAATGTGGGAAATGTTGTAATGCAGATGATCCTTATCCTTGCAACGATATTTGCAGGCCAACATATTATAGAATTTACAAGAAAAAATCAACACAAGGGTTCCAATCAGTGCCCTATGTGGTAGCACTCTTCAGTGCTATGCTTTGGTTATACTATGCCCTACTCAAGCAGAAGGATTTCTATCTCATCAGCATAAATGCAGCTGGCTGTGTTATTCAGACTTTGTACATTGCTGTTTACTACGCTTATGCATCAACGAAATCCAGAGTGTGTATAAGATGTTTCCCTCTTTTGATCAGATTCGACTTTCGAAAAAAATTTGCTTACTAGATCTAATTCGACTTTTCTTGGGTTGACAGATTTTCACTGCCAAGCTAGTTTTCATTCTCAATTTGGGGATCTTCTCTGTCATTGTTATCATCATCCAGTTACTTGTGGGAAATAACTCAACTCGTGTTCATGTGCTTGGAATCATTTGTGCCATTGTTTCCACATGTGTTTTTGCAGCACCCTTGACTATCATGGTAAGAATCGAAAACTGAGTCCAATCAACGACGGAAATTGATATGTAGTACTATAACATTCACTGAAAACAAGTTTTTGTCTGCACTGATGCGTAAACTGCCTTCCACCTTACCAACTTTTTCTTTCAGGTGAAGGTGATCCGAACCAAAAGTGTCGAGTTCATGCCATTCCCCTTGTCGTTCTTCCTCACGTTGTGCGCTGTTATATGGTTTGTGTATGGTTTACTGCGTGAAGACCTCTTTGTTACTGTGAGTAATTTTTAACATTTAGCTTTTGGAATTCATAAAATGGAAAAGTAAAGGGGGGACAGAAAGGTTTCCTGAAAAGATAAAGAGTCATTCATATGAGCAATGATGCCTTCCTCATACAAGGCAGGATGGACTAGTTGTGAATCAAGGATATTGAGTTACCTGTTCCTTATGACTGACCCTTTTTACCCCAGAAACTTGATGCTCACCAATTGTTATCGTTAATACTGAATATTATCTGATGGGGGCTGACTTTTCTCGTCGTTTAACCTGAACTCAGATTCCGAACATACTTGGGTTCATCTTGGGGCTACTTCAGATGGTGGTTTATGCACTGTGCAAGAACTGCTGTTTCTTAAAGGATTCAGAGAAAAACTTGGACAACTCCACAAACAATCTTAAGGTTACCGACGATGTTGGAACTGTTGATAGTCTTCGAATAGACTCCGAGCAACAAGGGGACAATCAAACAACGAATCCGACAGATAAAAGCAGACAAACTCAAAGTAAACTTCCTGAGCCTGAAAATGCAGTCTGAAACTCCTAACACATGTGGTTAATATTTCATGTTAGCTCTGCTAACATAAATGAAAATCTATGTTTTATCTAAATTACAAGCTTTAAAGTTTTGATCATGCATCGTTGTATTTATTATATTGGAGAAATTAGATCATCTTAACTAAAAGGTTCCTCTTAAGACTTACAGTGTGAGCAATTATCAATTATATGCAACTGCTTGGCTTGGCACTTCTGTTTCTAAACAACTATACGGTTATTAAATGCTACAACATGGTTCCAAGATAAGATAGCAAAGCAGTGTACCTAACTATTGTGTCACTTTGTTGTTCTAGGTGACATCTACTTGATTACTTCCACGAATTATGTGGTAGTTACCAACCATCAGTTTGTGCAGTTAGGGAGTTAGGTGAAAGAGGCAAGGAGCATAGTAACTCACTAAAAGAAAAACGAAAGAGAAAGGCAAAATTGCATGAAAACGGAGTCCCAAGTTATCATCTTAATAAACATGTGAGCGTTAACTAAGGTTTGTATCTACTATCTAGAACACCTCTCATAGTGAAGACACCCTTTCAGTCCCAGAGATCCACGGTGGTGCGGGAATGGAAGGAGGGGTTCCGGATATCAGCTATCAAAACTTGCTGAGCTACCGTTTGGGTTGCGTTCCAATGGGAAAGATCGAAACATTAGCAAAGATTATGCATTTTAAGAGATTAATATGACTTGCCATGATGATTAAATAGCAAAGTCTTGTATTAGATAGTTTTCTTGTACAACTAGGGTAAACTAGAGTTGACTAGTATCCCTATTCTTCACAAAAATACTAACCATAAAATTGTTTTATACAATTTTGTGCTAAGCAGTAGTGTAGGTGATAAAAATGGCACCATCAATAAATATAGGCTCGGGGAGTCCATGGAGTCCGTTGCGTGCCATGATTCAGTCAGAAATATCGTATATAGCGGTCCCGGGGACGTTTTGGACTTTGAAGGAAAACGTCCAAAATAGGCCGTGAAAGGTGTGCCCGGAGGGAACTACCGCCATGGATGGGGCTTATATTGATGTGGGAATGTCCCATAATGGATGGGGAATAAATCTCCACCGAGCCCCATAACGCCCCGTGAACGGGGGAAACCGAAGGCTATAAGTCACAAAAAAACGATCCCGAGGGGTTCGAAATGAAAAGGGATGAAAATGACACAATCGATAAATATGGGCCCGAAGAGTCCAATGGAGTACTTAGCGTGCCATGATTGGGTCGGAAATGTCGTATATTGCGGTCCCGGGTATGTTTCGAAATTTGAATGAAAACGCCAAAAACAAGTCGCAAAAGGTGTTTCCGGGGGGAACTACCGCGATGGAACTTATATTGATGTGGGAACGTCCTATAGTGGTTGGAGGAAAAATCTCCCCTGGCAACGGGACGCCACGAAACTGAAGGCTATAAATCACGAAAAACGGTCCCAGGGTCTGAATGAAAAGTGATGAGAATGGCATTATCAATAAATACGGGCGCGGAGAATCCATTGGAGTCTGTTGCGTGCCATGATTCGATCTGAAAAGTCGTGTATGGCGATCCCGAGCACGTTATGGACTTTGAAGGAAAGCACCGAAAACGGGTAGTAAAAGGTGTTCCCGGGGGGAACTATTGCCATGGATGGGGCTTATATTGATATGGGAATGTCCCATAGTGGTTGGAGGACAAATCTCCACCGGCCCCGGGACGCCCCAGAAACGAGCGAAACAGAAGGCTATAAGTCACGAAAAAACGGTCCAGGGGTCCGAAATGAAACGTGATGAAAATGGCACCGTCGATAAATATGGGCCCAAGTAGTCCATTGGAATCCGTTGCGTGCTATGATTTGGTCGAAATGTCGTATATGGCGGTCCCGAACACGTTTCGGACTTTGAAAGAAAACGCCAAAAACATATCGTAAAAGGTGTTCCTGAGGGGAACTACCGCCATGGATGGGGCTTATATTAATGTGAGAACGTTATATAGCGGTTGGGGAACAAATCTCCCCCGGGCCCCGGGACACCCCGAAAACGGGCGAAACCGAAGGCTATAAGTCACGAAAAAATAGTTCCTGGGGGTCTAAAATGAAAAGTGATGGAATTGACACCATTGATAAATATGGGCCTGGAAAATCCATTAGAGTCCGTTGCGTGCCATGATTGTGTCTGAAACGTCGTGTACGGCGGTCCCGGGCATGTTTCGGACTTTGAAGAAAAACGCCGAATGCGGCCGTAAAAAGTGTTCCCGGGGAGACTACCGCCATGGATGGGGCTTATATTTATATGGGAACGTCCCATAGCGGTTAGAGAACAAATCTCCACCGGCCCCGGGACGCCCTGGAAATGGACGAAATCGAAAGCTATAAGTCATGAAAAAACGGTCCCGAGGGTTCGAAATGAAAAGTGATGAAAATGGTACCATCGGTAAATGTGGGCCCGGGGAGTCCACTGGAGTACGTTGCGTGCCATGATTTGGTCCAAAATGTTATATATGGCAGTCGCGGACACGTTTTGGACTTTGAAGGGAAACGTCGAAAACGGGCCATAAAAGATGTTCCCGAGGGGAACTGCCGCCATGGATGGAGCATATATTGATGTGAAAACGTCCCATAGCGGTCGGTGGACAAACCACCACTGGGCCCCGGGACGCCCCAGAAACGAAACGGGCAAAACTAAAGGCTATAAGTCACGAAAAACCAGTCCCGAGGGGTACGAAATGAAAAGTGATAAAAATGGCACCATCGATAAATATGGGCCCGGAGAGTCGATTGGAGTCAATTGTGTGTCATGATTCGGTCGAAAATGTCGTACATGGCGGTCTCGGGCACGTTTCGGACTTTGAAGGAAAACGTCGAAAACGAGACATAAAAGGTGTTCTCGAGGGAAACTGGCACCATGGATGGGGCTTATATTGATGTAGGAACGCCCCATAGAGGTTGGGGAACAAACCTCCACCGTAGGACGCCTCAGAAACGGGCGAAATCGAATGCTTAATCACGAAAAAAGGGTCTTGGAGGGTCCGAAATGAAAAATGATGAAAATGGCACCATCGATAAATATGGGCCCGAGAGACTATTGAAGTCCGTTATGTGCCATGATTCGGTCAGAAATGTTGTATGTGGCGGTTCCGGGCACGTTTCGAACTTTGAGGGAAAATGGGCCGTAAAAGGTGTTCCCGAGGGATTTACCGCCACGGATGGGGATTATATTCATGTAGGAACTTCTGATAGCGGTTTGGGGACAAACCTCCAAGGACCCCGGGACGCCCCAGAAACGGGCGAAACCGAAGGCTATAAGTCACGAAAAAAGGGCTTAGGGAAGTCCGAAACGAAAAGTGATGAAAATGACATCATCAATAAATATGAGCCCGGGAGTCCATTGGAGTCTGTTGTGTGCCATGATTTGGTAGGAAATGTCGTATATGGCGGTCCCGGGCTGTTTCGGACTTTGATGGAAAACACCGAAAACGGGCCGTAAAAGGTGTTCCCGAGGGGAACTGCTGCCATGAATGGGGCTTACATTGATATGAGAACGTCCCATAGCAGTTGGGGAACAAACCTCCACCGGCCCGGGACGCCCCGGAAACGACGAAATCAAAGGCTATGAGTCACGAAAAAACAGTCTCGTGGGATCCGAAATGAAAAGTGATGAAAACGGTACCATCAATAAATATGGGCCGGGGAGTCCATTGGAGTCCGTTGATGATTCGATCGGAAATGTCGTATATGGCGCTCACAGGCACGTTTCGAACTTTGAAGGAAAACGCTGAAAACGGGACGTAAAAGGTGTTACCGTGGAAACTAACACCGTGGATGGGGCTAATATTGATGTGGGAACGTCCCATAGCGGTTGGGGGACAAATCTCCATCGGGCCCCGGGACGCCCCAGTAACGAGCGAAACCGAAGGCTATAAGTCACGGAAAAACAGTGGGTGCAAAATTGTAGCATTTTTATAAATTACCAAATTCAATGTTTGCTGAATCAATGTAAACTCCAATGATTCCAGGGAAAAATAAACATGGCAACAACTCTTTTGCATATTGAAATTAATGTTTACAATGAGCCAAATATGTGTTTTTTCTTACCGAAGATATACAACTCTGCTTCTCGTATGCAATTCCCCCCGACCATCCTCCTCCAACCTCGAATCTGCCAATCTTTTTCAAGGAAATGGAAACAAATCTAAGGTGCAAAAAACATGTGGGCGTTCAATGTTCTCCACACAAAGCCTCAACACATTTTCATAAGTTCAACAAGGAAAATAGAGAAAAAGGAGGCATAGGGCTAGTACTCTCGATGGCCTGCCCCGAGCAGAGATTCGCTTCAGGATTCATTGAAGCCACTGCACGGCACTGTACAAGCTGGGGGTTTCGATCAATCACCCATCGGTGTCATCATGGGTTCCTTGAGCGCTCTGCCTCCTCTTCTCTCTCAAGTTCTCTCCCCACATCTTGGCCTCGGCCACAGCTCTTTCCCTCTCCAAATCCCGGTTCAACATCCTCGCTGTCTCCTTTGGAGAGTCATCCTTCTCTGACCCACCTTCTGGATCCAAAGTTTGCCTCCTCTTTTCCCGCCAATTCTCTCCCCACATCTTGGCCTCCGCAACAGCGTGTTCTCTCTCTAGATCCCGATTATTCAACATCTTTGCCGTTTCTCTAGGTGAATCATCTTTTTCAGAGCCTTCCAAATCCCACTTTCTTCCTGAGACTGTCCCTTCATCACCCCTTGCTATTCTCCCACCACTGCCATCATCTCTGTTCCTTCTATCATCTTTTGAGTTAGGGTCATATGCCTGATTTGCCAGATAAGAGAGGGCTGTTACAACATCTCCTATAAGGGGGCGAGCAGCTCCATTCTCTTGGATGCACATGGATGCAACCGCCAGAGCCTGATACAGGCCTCGCGTTGGGAACCGCCCCTGTAGCCGTGGATCAGCCAATTTCACAAACTTTCGCCGATCATTGAACAAAGGACGTGCCTGTACGTATATATATAAGATGTTACTCAACTTCATCAGCAACAACGCAACTAAAATAACTCCTTGCTGATATGCCAACCTAAAACATTAAAACTATGCAGATTTGTTATTATTGCTTTCTCAAGGCATGAAGTTTCGTTCACACCCTCAAAACCTGTAAGTTTCACTATCAAACAACTTTTATCTTGACCTCCCCACAAGAGGTGGGATTTTGACTACATCATATATAATAGTTGTAGTAATTAAACAACTTTATGCGAACATGTCACAGAAGCTGAGTATAGAACAAGGATCTTACCCATGCTACTAGATTCTGCTCTCCGTGAGGAAGGGTGCTGTCAATGGCTCGGCGCCCAGTGATCAGCTCCAAAAACACAACCCCAAAACTATATACATCGGACTTTACAGTCAATTGTCCTGTCATAGCATATTCAGGGGCACAGTAACCATAAGTGCCCATGACCCTAGTTGAAACGTGGGACTTGTCACCAGTAGGTCCGAGTTTCGCAAGGCCAAAATCAGAGAGCTTTGGATGGTATCCTTCATCTAGTAGAATATTGGATGACTTGAAATCTCTATAAA
Source organism: Kewa caespitosa (assembly GCA_900322205.1). Lineage (NCBI taxonomy): Eukaryota > Viridiplantae > Streptophyta > Magnoliopsida > Caryophyllales > Kewaceae > Kewa > Kewa caespitosa. The sequence continues at coordinate 24,016 of ONZA01008472.1, forward strand.
TAACTGGAGGGTTTGCTTTATCATGGAGGTACTCCAAACCCCTTGCTGCTCCAGCAGCGATTTTCATCCTTGTATTCCAGTCTAGTGGTTCTTGGTCAGGCGGAAGATCTACAAGGACAAGAATGAATTTTCAGTGCAAGTTTCTAGACTAGGAGTATGTCAAAAGAGAGTGAATTTTCTAGTACAGGACAACACAAATACTCTTGTATGCCAGGGGACACCAGATATCTACAGGCAACATGCACACTGCTCATTTCATGTAGCAAATAAATATTCACCAGCACATCAAAGATCAATTTTGCATATCAACCTTTGATCTAGCATTATCACAAGACTCGCCAAAACAGTCTTCGCATTCCATCTTGATAAGAGATCATAGGTGAAGATTGAATCATGAGCTCCGTGATAGCATAATCACAAAATATTGCAGGAACAAGATTTACGTATCTGCCGCATGAGCAGGGAACATATAGCAACTGATGGCTGACCCGTCTATGTGAAGATACTACCAAAACCTTTTCACACGAACAAGAAGACTCCTTCTAGTGTGCAGAAATAGTTCCACAAGTTATTCTCATATGGAAGGAACATTTCAACATTCGCATATTTGTTAAAGAAAGACTGTTCATATAAATGTTGCAACTCGTAAGTATCTAGGTTACACATCAAACAGAATCAACTTCATAATAGCATACCAAGTACCAGTACCATAGTGCTTTTTCACAAGACTCGCAACTCAAGCGGTGTTGACACTAAAACAAATGATAGAATGGTGCACGAAGAAGGGACAGAAAACAATTCAGTATAATGAACAAAAATTACCAAGGAGATGATCCTCCAATGAACCCAGTGACATATATTCATATACAAGGAGCCGTTGGTCACCATCAGCACAATATCCGATGAGATTCACAAGGTTGGGATGATGTAGAAGGCTGAGCATCAGAACCTCTACCAGAAACTCCCTGTTTCCCTGAAGACCGTTTCTGTCCAACTGTTTAACTGCAACAACCTGCGAGCACCAAGTAACTTTTCCTTATCACAAACTGGTGTTGAACAAGCAACTGTATGCTAGCGCAACCAAGTCAAATTTTGTGTGAAATTTCTGTAGAATATATTAGCCGCTGAACCTGTCGACAAATCATATGCAATTGTTTGACAAAATAAAGCAGGAAGAGAGCACGAAAGTTCCAAATGAGGTGGTTTCGCTCAATACTGCCGCACCCAAATGGTATTCTTATGAGAACTAAAGACCATAAACATGGATCAAGAAAAGCTACAAGCTACAAAGTGCAGCTTAGACATATTTCAATAGTTTAATGGAATCATTTCTATGTATGGGAAATCTTAGAAACTTATGATCACCCCAAGTAAACTTATCAACAGACTCTTACTCTTATAAGATCATAGTCTAGACTTCAGGTTCGTTTGATCACATTTAGCAAACTTTTAATCAAAGCAGCAATGCGAATTGTGAGATCACGGACAGTGTAGCGTATAAACAAGATTAGCAAGTAATAAGAAGTGTTACCTGACCAGTCTCCAACCGCCCTTTGTACACACGCCCAAATCCCCCTTCCCCAAGAAAGCACTCATCCCTGAAGTTCCTGGTTGCAGCTGCAAGGTCACGGAAAGTGAAAATCTGCGCGGAAATATTAGTATCCGGTCCATCCTTAGGAACTGAAGCTTCTCGCCTTGGCCCGACATTGTTTCTCGATTTCAGCCTGTCAGCTCCTAAAGTTACACAAATCAAATGAAACAAATCACCAACACGAAATTGCAATCACCAACTGACTTTTCAGAGACGCAGAAACCAGCAGACCACCAATTCATAAAAGAACGATTTGGTTTTATTATCATCACTCCATCAGTTACTCCACCACCCTATCTTAACCAGAACTCAAATGATCAGTTACCCAAATTCAATAACAAACATCTATAATTAGGCAGATAAACACCTAAACCTGTCTGGATTGAGGTAAACTAACTGAACTTGCTAAAAAATAGGAACTTTACCAAATTAAGCAATGATTCTTACCAACTGAAACAAACCCACAACCAGTTACACACTTGCACTAATCCACAAGGTCCAAAACACATTGACTTGACAAATCACATCAAAAGGGCATCAACTCATATGAGATCTTATCCTACTTAGACAATAAAAAGTTTAACTCAATACTGCATCATACAAAAATAAAAAGCAAACACAAAAACTAATAAAGTCAGCAACTTTAAGCAATCCCAATCACTAAAATGGAGCAATATACTAACTCAAACAAATTAAATCAGATCAATCAACTCATTGCAAAATACACAACTAAACATACACAACTAAAACAACACATTGGATTGATTAATTAAATTAAATTAAAACTTACCA
>ONZA01008486.1:8620-23138 GCA_900322205.1 Kewa caespitosa
CGAAAACTGTGCCACGGACAAATATGGGCCCTACGAGGCCATTGGAGTCCGTTTCGGCCATTGATTTGGTCCGAAACGGACTATATGGTGGTCCCTTGCACGTGTCATGCTTTGAAGGAAAACACCTAAAACGGGGGGTAAAAGTGGTTCCTGGGAGCAACTTCCGCCATGGGTGGGGCTTATATTGATGTTGGAACGCGCCCCTGCGATGGCGGGCCCAATCTCCACCGAGCCCAAGACGCCCCGTAAACGGCCCCGACCGAAGGCTATAAGTCACGAATATCGCCCCCGGGGGTCCGATATGAAAATTGACGAAAACGACACCATGGACAATTATGGTCCCCAGGAGACCATTAGAGTCTGTTTCGGCCATTGGTTTGGTAAAAAATGGCCTATATGATGGTCCTGGACACGTATCGGACATTGAAGGAAAACGCCAAAAAGGGGGTTGTAAAAGGTGTTCACGGGGCAATTGTCGCCATGGGTGGGGCTTATATTGATAAGGGAACGCGCCCTTGCGATTTGACAGATAATCTCCACCGGCCCCGGGACGCGCCGAAATTGCCGCAACCGAAGGCTATAAGTCACGAAAATCGGCCCCTGGGGTTCCGAAATGAAAATTGACGAAAACAGCACCAGGGGCAAATATGGGCCCTAGGAGGCCAATGGAGTTCGTTTCGGCCATTAACTTGGTCAAAAACAGCCTATATGGTGGTCATGGACACATATCGAACTTTGAATGAAAACGCCGAAAACCGGCTGTAAAAGGTGTTCCCCGGGGCGACTATCGCCATGGCTGGGGCTTATATTGATATGGGGACGCGCGCTTGCGATGGGGCAGCCAATCTCTACCGGGTCCAGGACGCCCCATAAATGGCCGAAATCGAAGGCTATAACTCATGATAATCGGCTCGGGGGTCTGAAATGAAAATTGATGAAAACGGCACCATGGACAAATATGGGCCCTAGGAGGCCATTGGAGTTTTTTTCGGCTATTAATTTGGTCAAAAAGAGCCTATATGGTGATCCTGGACACGTGTCGAACTTTGAAAGAAAACGCCGAAAACGGGGCGACTATCGCCATGGATGGGGCTTATGTTGATATGGGAACGCGCCCTTGCGATGGGGCAGCCAATCTCCACCCGGCTCCGTGACGCCCTAGAAATGGCCGAAATCGAAGGCTATAACTCATAATAATCGGCCCGGGGGTCTGAAATGAAAATTGACAAAAAGGGCACCATGGACAAATATGGGCTCTAGGAGGCCATTGGAGTCCTTTTCAGCCATTGATTCTGTCAAAAATGGCATATATGGTGGTCCCGAACACGTGTTAGACTCTCAAGGAAAACGTCGAAAACGGGATGTAATAGGTGTTACCGGGCAACTGTCGTCATGGGTGGGGGTCATATTGATGTGGGAACGCGCCCTTACGAAGGGGCGGCCAATCTCCACCAGGCCCGAAACGCCCCGGAAATGGCCGAAACCGAAGGCTATAGTCACGAAAATCAACACAGGGGGTCCGAAATGAAAATTGACGAAAACAGTACCATGGACAAATATGTGCCCTAGGAAGCAATTAGAGTTCGTTTCGGCCATTGACTTGGTCAAAAATGTCCTATATGGTTGTCCTGGACACATGTCAGACTTTGAAGAAAAACGCCGAAAACGGGCTGTAAAAGGTGTTCCCGGTGCGACTGTCGCCATGGGTGGAGTTTATATTGACGTGGGAACGCGCTCTTGCGATGGGGCGGCCAATCTCCACCAGACCCCGGGACGCCCCGAAAATGGCCAAAAGCGAAGGCAATGAGTCACGAAAATCGGCCCTGGGGGATCCAAAATGAAAATTGACAATAACGGCACCATGGACAAATATGGGCCCTAGGAGGCCATTAGAGTCTGTTACGGCCATTGATTTGGTATCATTGATAGAAATGTCCTCGAGGAGACCGTTGGAGTTTGTTGCGGTCGATGATTGGATCGAAATGTTGTATACGGTAGACTCGTGTACGGGTCGGACTGGGAAGGAAACGTCAAATGATGGCTTATATTGGTGTTTCCGGAGGGAATGGACCACCATGGACAGGACTTTCATAGATGTGGAATGCCCCCTAGAGATTGGGAGGCAGCTCTCCATCGGTCCCAAGAACGCTCCGAAAACGCTCTACTATAAATAACAGAAAAACGGTCCTGAGGTCTTCACTCCTAAGTACGACTCTAACATTGAAGTTAGAGGCTGAAAATAGCCTTGTCATGCCCTTGTCTTGCTCCAGTCGTGTCTTGTCATAACTTTGCCTTTTCGATCATAGTCTTGTGACGACATGTTTTTTTAGCCGTGGCCTTATCATAGGTTCATGGCATTGTCTCTGCAGCCATGACTGTATTGTCTCAAAATATATTGGCACATAAAATATTACTCCAAATGAGATAGAAATTCCATACCAGTCATTTTCTCACAGAATGTGTCTAGATGACACATGTCCTCCTGATAACAAACGGCGAAGTACAGGTATAAGAGACCGTTTCCTTGACAAAACTTGGGACTGGAAACAAACAAAATAGAGGAAAAGAAAAAGGAAAAAGAAAAAAAAAAAAAAAAAGGGATTTTGTATGGCATCAAACAAGCAGATGGAAAGTGCAGTATCAGGCAGTAAGAAGATGGAACTCATTCAAAAGGCAATCCAACAATTTAATGAATCAAAACATAACTTAGGCGCTGTAACTGATGATCATGGTGATGATGATGATGGCCACCACCTTGCCAAACTGCTTTCCCAGGTAACAAGATGTGTCTTTTTCTTTTTTCTGAAAAGGAGTAAATATTTGATCATTGGTTTTGTGATTTGTTTATGATCCTATCTTTAGTATCTGGGTCATGGTTTCTTCTTCAATATTGCTGGATGAATATATATGGGTGCTTATGTATGCCTTATGCGCTTTTCGTAGATGTTATTATTTTGGATTGCGTAAAGATAAGGATGTGTGGTTGAGATTTGCTCTCACCATCTACTTTATCTAGTGGTCAGTAATTGGAACGGAACAAAAATAAATAGTGAAAACTTTGTGTTGGAACAGAACGAGTAATGAATATAATTGATGAATTTTTGCTTATGTCCCTAGAGTTTTACTTGCATAGACACCGACCCGATTGTGAAATATTAATGGTGGTTTGGTCGTTGTACCTCAATTTTTTAAGTTTTTTGGACAAATTAATTTGGGATTTTTACAGTCTATCACTTTGCCTAGCTGTAATATGGTTTCTTTTGTGTATTCTTTTTACAAAGGGGAAAGAGGGGTATGTAGTTTGCTTGATAGTACCAACTTCATTGGCTGGAAAATCTTTGAGTGTCAGGGTACAAACTGATTAGAGCCAGGGCTGATAATGTTGCGTCAATCCATGTTTTCACAACCATATAAGTATGCGTGGTGGTAATGGTTGCGTCGCACTTTGGATCTTGTGAATGGTACTTGCTAGAAAGAAGTTGACACATTTTGATGTCTTTTTCTGTACTTTTGTTGGAGCTAATGCTTATTATGAAATCGTAAAGACTTTAGCAACAACTCCTAAGGTTTATATAGACATGTGGCTCCTTTTGCATCTGGTATGCAGGCTCCCTTGTCCCACAGTAGTAGTCACATGGGGCAATATCTCACAAGGACATAAGATTCAACAATATGGATGAAATCCAAGTTTGGAACAATGAAAATGTGCAAGCAAAAATTTTGAGGTATGATTGAAATGTTTAATGGGAAATACATTCTTCACGAAACGAAATAGTAATAATGGAGGGAGTGTATATTGTTGTCTGGTTATTGGTTCGTAATTGGTTGTGAGGGTAACTGTCTTTCAATGAGGTTACTCTATGCATCTTGAAGATGCTATCGTGTTCTTGGTAGTGTTTGTAAAGCCACCATAGTCTTAGGTTTGTCAGAGTAACTTACGATGAAAGCCCACTACCATATCTTTAGCTAGTACCTATTTCACGAGGCTCCAACGTAGGGTGAGTAAGAGATGTCGAGACTCGGGTGTATGGGGCGTTAGCCTTCAAGATGAGCCCTTTTTTCGGGTGTAAAGCAGAGTAGCTACTTTGTCATACCTTTGATTGAAATGCATTTATTGTCTCTAGTTGGAAACAAATATGCGACGGAAACGTTTGGCGTGATGGTGCTAGTTGCAAGTAATTTTCAGCTTCTGATTTCCACAGCAAAACTTGGAAGATTACACATTCTAGTGTCAGTGGACTGGTTTCTTGTAGAAGTTCCAAAAATCAAGTCTGAGTTTTTTGTTCCATGAACAGTTAGAATCATCAAAAGTAGATGGCTCCATCAAGCCTTGTGAACTATCGGCAGAACCAAATGATCTGCCTTTATCTCCAGATGCTGAAATGGAAGTAAAAGACAAGGAAGCAACAGATACGGCTGCCAGTAACACTGGCAGTGTCAGAGCAGAAGATGTGGTCAAAGAACTGAAAAAATTGGAGAGGCAGAACAAAATCACACACGTGCTGCTTTCCGGCCTTATTGTTCTAACTGCTGTTTGGCAACTTTCCGAGTTTTCCATCTTACTGAAGCTGAAACATGGCGTAACTCACCCCTTCAAGTCTCTAGGAAGCATGGTCACAAAAATATTCAGACGGCCTGTACAAATGCTAGAAACAGAGCCACAGCCATCTAAGAAGCAAGATGAGACAGACAACCCTCTGATGGATTTCTCAGGCCTGATAATCAATAGTAATGGTAAACAACTATAGTCTCGTTTGTAGACTCACAGCGCACCCGGTACAGAATTTCTCCAATGTACTAGCAAAGTTGTTAATTGGTAATGATCTCGAGCTTCTTCGAGGGGTTATGTTGCGGGAAATGTACGTTCAATTGAGTTTCACCCTTCGAGTATTAACATTTTGATTTGGTACAAACAGATGAAGAAAGCAAATTTGCATATTACTGTTGCATAGCTATAGACTTTGATGGTATTCAGAAGATTCTACCGTTACTCCTCATCGATGTGTTGGTAATACCCAGCATTGATGATGAGCTTTGTTTCTGACTGCAATGATTTGCCCAAGTGCATCTCTTTGGTTGCTTTTAAAGTGATTTCAGATGCATTTTCCAGAACATCTAGCTCTAGAGCTCCCTCAGTCCTCTAAAGTTGGCCACTCTTTAAAAATAATTTCAAACAAGGAGATCTATATTTCCTGCATTGTTTTGTCATAATTTCCAGTGTTCATTACTTGCACAATGTGTTGTTATACAAAGTCTTGGCAATGATGGAATTGGAAAAATAATATCATATGGGGTAAGGTTGCATACACCTTACATCGCCGTGAGCCCGTGAGTGAGAAATTTGGGTAATGTTAATGTCTTGATGGGTGGAGGGTCTAACCAGAGTCAAGTGCTCACAAATGGTGGCCAAGTAATTTTTGTGCTTGGACTGTTTTGAATTTCACCACTTGCTACTTAATGCTTGAGGTGTTGGGATTAAAAGCATAACAGAAAACATCACTAATTGTTGAATTTATGAACATAAAATAGACACACAATAATCTTCTTCACCAAACAATATAAAAGCCTGCGGTCCCGGTCCGCTTCATGGTCCAGAACAGAGTGAACAGCCCTAAATTGAGAGCCATGTTAAAAGCCTGAACTTCAAGAACCTGTGTGATAAATTCATTCTCAACTTCATGATGGAAATCTATCTAGATAAAAGAATGAAGAATTCTTAATTAACAACCAGCAGAATTAGGGACCAAATCCCTGCAGCTAGCACTTGTTGCAGAATAAGGAAGAAATAGACAAGACTTGGGAAAATCCCTGACAAAGGCTCCATAAGAAATCCATTTTTCAAGACCAGGAGTGTTTGCTCCAGTAATATGGAAACTGCACAATATCAACGCTACATTCTGCGTTTTGAAGGACGGAGATACAGATCGCACAAGCAGACATCAATGTTCGAGCATTGCTCAACCAAAAGAAATTCTAGTTTGCAGACATCAATGTTTGAGCATTACCCAACCAAAAAAAATTCTAGTTTCCATTCAGAGTTATGGAACTAAAGATGCAAGCAGACTAGGCCTCAACACCAGCCGATCAAAGACGCCTTTTCAGTTCTTGATGAGAAACAATGTGACCATAGTCCAATTTAGGCATAGTTCAAGCGGAATATATCGTTGTGCACGTAAAAGCTTCCTTGTGGTGTTGGGATCAAATGGAACATCTATAACCAGAAAACAAATCTGTTAGTTTGATGAATATAGCAACAAAAGGGTCCAAAATCAGTATACACGTCAGTTCAAGCCAACAAACCCCATCAACAATAAACAGCAGTAGAAAACCTCGAATCATACTCCATAAACACATAAGATAAGGTAGATTAGGATCAAGGCCAATCATTTATGCATTACAGAGCTGCAAGAAAAATTTAAAGCAAAAAAGGAGTCCTCTATCGTCCTATGAAACACAAAAACTTCGCAACAGCAAAGGCATCAATCATTCACATTACGAACTAGGCCAACAATACGAACACCAAAATCAACATAGTTGTGCATCAAAGGCACGCACAAGTTACCAAATAGCAGTTGAAGATACTTCACAAGGCAGCATCGGAAGGTGATGGCAAAAAAATGAGACTAAAATGTCACTTGTGCCCTTAATTATCTAGTATTGGTCACCAGAACAATAATAATGGCAAAAGGTGATCACTAGAGCAATATATTCATATACAACAACTGCGGTGAGGTCTAGAGAGGTCAAGATGTACACACCCTAGCCCCTTACTAGTAAGAACTTGAAGATTCACATAACACATAAAAGTTGTTTTTCATAGTGTTCAAACTTCAAATACGGATATATTGGGGGTGCGGGACACAAAACCAAATGTTTACTTAAATAATGTGATTGTCCCTGTCACTCGTCGTCTAAAGCCTTAAGCGAGTAATGATAGTCAGAACAGTAAAATCCTACAAGTGTGATACGCACCCTTACTCCTTACTAGTAAGAACTTGAAGATTCTCATAACAACACTTGCGATTCCCATTGTTTTCTATCCCTGACCCTAGAATAAATATATTAAAAGGCAACAAAAATAAAATAAAAAATCTGTTTTTCATGAAGAAACATACAAAATATATGTTTCTTACAATGAAGACAGTATGCTAGATGCCTTGATTCAAATCCACACATCAAAATGACCGAAGATAAAGATATGCAGCACAAAGCAGAGCAGCTACTATTCTTCATAAAGGTGGAGTTCATAAGTAAATACAATATCCTCAAAGGCTCAAAGTGACTTATTTGAAAGGCAAGACAATGACTGAAGAAAGTTTGGACGCCACTGAACATTGGAAACTTACAAGTATTGCGAGAAGACCTCTGACTGAAAACCGAGTGATCAATCATATGATGAAAAGAACCCAAAAAAATGTACTCAGAGGTGAAAAACTCCACACAAAATTATACGGCAAGTCTTTCACCACAAGGAAGCATGGAGGTATGCCAATATCACTCTGGCTAGCATGAACTCACAAATAACATACAGCCTGTAAAATCCATATACTTTTCACCAAGTATTACACTTGTCACAAGCACAACCAATATCAAACACGTGTCACACTTTGAAGGAAAACGTCGAAAACGGGCTTTAAAAGGTGTTCCCGGGGGCAAGTGTCGCCATGGGTGGGTCTTATATTGATGTGGGAACGCGCCCTTGCGATGGGGGGCCAACCTCCACGGGGCCCGGGACGCTCTGAAAATGGCCGAAACCAAAGGCTATAGTCACGAAAATCGGCCCCGGGAAGTCCGTAATGAAAATTGACGAAAACAACACCATGGACAAATATGGGCCCTAGGAGGCCATCGGAGTCCGTTTCGGCCATTGATTTGGTCAGAAATGGCCTACATGGTGGTCCCGGACATGTGTCGGACTTTGAAAAAAGACCCGAAAACGCGATGTAAAAGGTGTTACCGGGGGCAAACGTCAACATGGGTGGGCCTTACATAGATGTGGGAACACGGTGTTGTGAGTGGGGGGCCAATCTCCATCGGCCCCGGGACGCCTCGAAAAGGACCTCGAAAATGACCGAAACCGAAGGCTATAATTCACGAAATCGCTCCGGGGGTCCAAAATGAAAATTGACGAAAACGACACCATGGACCATTATGGGCCCTAAAAGACCATCGGAGTCCGCTTTGGCCATTAATTTGGTCAGAAATGGCTTATATGGTGGTTCCGGACACATGTCAGACTTTGAAGGAAAACGCCGAAAATGGGCTGTAAAAGGTGTTCCCTGGGGCAAGTGTCGCCAAAGGTGGGCCTTATATAGATATGAGAACGCGCCCTTGCGATGGGGGGTAAATCTCCATCGGCCTAGGACGCCCCAGAAATGGCGGAAACCGAAGGCTATAAGTCATGAAAATTGGCCCCGGTTGGGTCCGAAATGAAAACTAACGAAAACGGCACCATGGACAAATATAAGCCCGAGAAGGCCATTGGAGTCCGTTTCAGGCCATTGATTTGGTCATAAATGGCCTATATGATGGTCCCGGACACATGTCGTACTTTGAAATAAAACGCCGAAACGAGCGGTAAAAGGTGTTCCCGGGAGCAAGTGTCTCCATGGGTGGGCCTTATATTGATGTGGGAACGCGCCATTGCGATGGGGGGACCAATCTCCACCGGGCCCCGAGACGCCCCGAATATGGCCGAAACCGAAGGCTATTAAGTCACGAAAATCGGTCTCAGGATTCCCAAATGAAAATTGACGAAAACAGCACCATGGACAAATATGGGCCCTAGGAGGCCAATAGAGTCCGTTTCGGCCATTGATTTGGTCATAAATAGCCTATATGATGGTCCCGAACACGTGTCAGACTTTTAAGAAAAACGCCGAAAATGGGTTGTAAAAGATGTTCCCGGGAGCAAGTGTCGTCATGGGTGAGCCTTATATTGATGTGGGAACACGCCCTTGCAATGAGGGGGCCAATCTCCACCGCGCCCCGAGACGCCCGGAAAATGGCCGAGATCGAAGGGTGTCAGGAATATTGACCAAAATAAAAATTGACGAAAATGGCACGATAGACAAATATGGGCCCTAGGAAGCCATTGGAATCCGTTTCGGCCATTGATTTGGTTAGAGATGGCCTACATAGAGGTAACGGACACGTATCGGACTTTGAAAGAAAACGTCGGAAACGAGCTTTAAAAGGTGTTCATGGGGGCAAGGTGTCGCCATGGGTGGGCCTTATATTGATGTGGGAACGCGCCCTTGCGATGGGGGGGCCAATCTCCACCACCCCGAGACACCCCGGAAATGGTCGAAACCGAAGGTTATAAGTCACAAAAATCGGCCCTATGGAAATTGATGAAAACGGCACCATGGACAAATATAGCCCTAGGTGGCCATTGGAGTCGTTTTTGCCATTCATTTGGTAGAAATGGCCTATATGGTGGTCCCACACACATGTCGGACTTAAACATAAAACACCGAAAACAGAGTGTAAAAGGTGTTTCCCGGGGCAAGTGACGCCATGGGTGGGCCTTATATTGATATGGGAACGCGCCCTTGCAACGGGAAGCCAATCGCCACCGGGCCCGCGACGCCCCGGAAATGGCCGAAACAGAAGGCTATAAGTCACGAAAATTGGCTCCAGGGGTCCGAAATGAAAATTGAAGCAAACGGCACCATGAATAAATATGGGCCCGAGAAGGCCATTGGAGTCCGTTTTGGCCATTGATTTGGTCAGAAATGGCCTACATTGAGGTCCGAGACACATGTCGAACTTTCACGGAAAACGCCGAAAACGGAGTGTAAAAGGTGTTCCCGAGGGCAAATGTCGCCATGGGTGAACTTTATATTTATGTGGGAACGCGCCCTTGCGATTTGGGGTCAATCTCCACTGAGTCCGGGACGCCACGGAAATGGCCGAAACCGAAGGCTATAAGTCACGAAAATTGGCCGCAGGTCGAAATGAAAATTGACGAAAACGGCACCATGGACAAATATGGGCCATAGGAGTCCGTTTCGGCCATTGATTTGGTCAGAAATGGCCTACATAGAGGTCCCGAACACGTGTCGAACTTAGAAGAAAAACGCTGAAAACGGAATGTAAAAGGTGTTCCCGGGAGCAAGTGTCGTCATAGGTGGGCCTTATATTGATGTGGAAACGTGCCCTTGTGATTAGGGGGGCAATCTCCACCGAGCCAGAGGACGCCCCGGAAATGGCCGAAACCGAAGGCTATAAGTCACGAAATCAGCCCGGGTGTTCCAAAATGAAAATTGAAGAGAACAGCACCATGGACAAATATGGACCCTAGGAGGCCATTGGAGTCCGTTTCGGCCATTACTTTGGTGAGTAATGGCCTATATGGTGGTCCCGGACACGTTTTGGACTTTGAAGAAAAACGCCATAAACGGGCTATAAAAGGTGTTCTCGGGGGCAAGTGTCGCCATGGGTGGGCCTTATATTGATGTGGGAACGCGCCCTTGCGATGGGGGTCAATCTCCACCGGGCCTCGGGACACCCCGGAAATGGCCGAAACCGAAGGCTAAGTCATGAAAATCGGCCCCGGGGGTCCGAAATAAAAATTGACGAAAACGGCAACATGGACAATTATGGGCCCTAGGAGGCCATTAGAGTCCGTTTCGGCCATTGATTTGGTCAGAAATGGCCTACATGGAGGTCCCGACACGTGTCAGACTTTGAAGGAAAACGCCGAAAACGGGTTTTAAAAGGTATTTCCAAGGGGCAAGTGCTGCCATGGGTGGGCCTTATATTGATGTGGAAACGCGCCCTTGCGATGGGGTTGCCCGGAACGCCACGGAAATGGCCGAAACCGAAAGCTATAAGTCACGAAAATCGGCCCGGGTAAGTCCAAAATGAAAATTGACGAAAACGGCACCATGGACATATATGGGCCCTACGAGGCGTCAATGGCTAGAAATGGCCTACATGGAGGTCTCGGACACGTGTCGGATTTTGAAGGAAAGCGCCGAAAACTGGTTGTAAAAGGTGTTCCCGGGGGCAAGTGTTGCCAAGACAAGGAAAGCTACCTTTGACAACTTTGATTCCTAGTTAACATTAATTAAAACGCTTCATCAAACTGAAGCCTCAGCCATTCTGTTCTTGAACATTAAACGGTAACCGGTATCAAACTTTTTGGACCAGAATTAGACCACGTATATGTTTTAATGTAAATGCAAAGAATACTTGACAGCCAGAAAATGATCAGAAATGTTTGGTTTTAATTTCATAAAAGCCAGATAAGCAGTAATATACATACGAAGCAAAGTCAATCTGCCACTCATGCTAAATCATCAAGCGAGTAGGTAGCAGCATACCCACCCACAAAAGCAGACATCAACACAGAAAGCTGCCACAACACAAGCAAAAGGAGAAATCAAAATAATCTCATATAAAAAAGAACAACAAACATCAAACATTACATCACTCCCACCACTTCAGGAAATAAGGGGGAATGGCCGAACGTCCACTTTCTGCTCATGCCAAACGAGATGCAACATACAAGACTTCTCAACCAAGCTCTGGTTAAAATACGGAGTTCTGATGCTTAAGAATAAGGAGCATAAGATAAGAGCATGCCCAGGTCCACTGCCAAGAACTCAGTTCCCATTAATTGGTTACCAATCTCCTCCAATTTCTACCACCTCTCCAGTAGCTAACACGTGTGAGGTGCCTAATGCTATAAGGGGAATATCAGGTACCACCACACAAGTATCAAATCCTTCCCCGCAAGAAAACCTAGCATTGACCAACTATGATTTCATAATTTGACATCAAAGTAAAGCAACACACCACTAGACCGAAGCTATTAGATACATGAACAATTCAAAAAACCAGGATGGCAATCTCAGCACAAAATTACACCTTACACCATGTTCCCCAAAGACCACTATAGAGAAGGCACAAGGTACTCATCACATGTCATGAACAATATTATTTAATTCGAACTCCAAATGTCGTCAGGGAAGGTAGTTATCCACAAACTGTACGTCCCACTCCCTAACAAGGAATCTCGCATCATCTCAAACCATGAACCAAGCAGCAGCAATGTAGAAGAAGCCAGAATTCAATCAAGAAGCTCGCCACAGCACAACAAGGATAAATCAAAAGAAGCTCAATGGAACTCTTACACCAACAATTCTACTGTACACAACCAAATTCAGGGATATCTATCAATAAAATCGAACAGCATCAGACATCAGTAATCAAGCCATATATCAATCACAAAGTCGAACCATTTTACATTCACTACCATGTCAGCCAAACTGATATATAACAAGTCCAACCAAATCATCATTTTTTTTTTTATTATCATGGGTGTCTAGGCTTTGCCTAACTACTCCAAAGGGCCCTGAAGTTAACAGCCAAGAAAACCTCCACTGGCCCCAAGGGGGTTCGAACCCAAATCATCATCATCTTTACACATTACAGTAATAGTAATTGCAACACAGTACCAAAACTTGACTATTAAGTAACATTAGTCACCTGACTGAATCATGAAAGCAAAAGAACAACAAAGACAGAATTCAATGGGACAATAAAAGAAGGGAGAGCAAGAACTACAATCACAGCAACCCCGAAAACAATAAGGACTAGCACAAACCCATCTATCAACATCACCCAACGCCAGGTAGGCCGGATGCACGCAACCTTACCCGTGTGATAACGATTCCAACAAGGGTGTTTCCGATTAACGCTTGAGCAAATGCAAATGACAGGATGCAACTTCATGGTTTTATCACATGAAAATTCCCAGATCAAACAAAATAACAGCAGAATATAACCCCACTCCCCCTACCCCCATATTCCGCCCCATTACTCTCTAACATCCATCATCATCATCCAACAACAACATGATTATTACCACTGCTAAATTTCCAGATCTACCACAAACCAGAGCAGATCATATGCCTTAAAATCTCAAAATACCATCAACTTTGATCAAACAAACCCATCAATAAATAACAAACATGAAACAGGCACGCCTTCCGAATGCAGGTCGAGAAAACCCCTGTTTAAAATCCAACAATCACAGAAGACAGTTAGACAATATACCCTAATTTCACAAACCACCATCAATCAGTCTCAATCAAAACAACCTACCAATCAAAAACAAACCTACGCTCGGGTAAACCTTCCCTCATCTCCGATCAGTAACTATCAGATCATCGGCTATTCAAGTCCAAAAGAACCCTTGTCCAAAACCCACCAATCACATAAGATTATTAGATCATACACCCTAATCCCTGAAACTAGCATCAATCAATTTCAATAAAAAACAAACCTAATCTTGGATCACTAAATATCAAATGTTCAAAATCCAACAATCACAGAATATCATTAACCCTAATTTCACAAAGCCGCCACCACCACCATCATCATCATCAATGTCAATTTCCATCAAAACAAACCAAAAATCCAGGAACGCATTCCCTAATCACAGATCACAAAACATCAAAATCATCACACACATAACATTCACGCATCCACGTCATCAAAACAAAAACCCTAAAGTTCACAAAACCACAATTCAATTCCAACCAAACAAGCACACCTCCCCTAATCAGAAATCCCTAACCATCAAATCACCACATAACAGATACACACACACCCACACTACCAACACAAGACCCCCAAATTCCAAAACCCTAAAACCCCCAAAAACTCACCTGACTGAACTTGAGGAGGTGATTCTCGCCAGGAAGCTGGAGAGTCCCCGACACAAACACGAGCATGGCGCCATTGTTAGAAGGCTGGCAGTCAACAGTCGTAATGTTATGCTTGCACTGTTGGAAAGGGAGGGTATTGAGCTTGGAAGCGATGTTAACCGAACCCATGACTTTCTGGCCTTCGAAAGTGAGCATGGAACCCTCCTGGTATAGACCCGCAAGTGCACCCCTGTTCGTGTCGAATGTCGTGTAGTAGTGTTCCACGAATGCTCGTGATACCGTCTCCGGATCCATTGAAGCAACGCAAGCTTTCTCTCTCTAAAGTTTGGGTTACTGTGATTTGGGTTAGCGTAAGAAAAGAAGAAGAAGAAGAATGGGATTTGAATTTTAATGATTATGGGATTTGGGGTTTGGGGATGGGTTCGTTTTAGTTTATGTTTTAGGACTAATGTTTTTCTTTTATTTCCGAGTAACATTAGGTGTATGCGTATAGTTAGAACTTAGAACTCTCAGAAGCTGATCCAATCCGAACCCGATCCGTTATTTGGATTCTGGCAAAATTATTTCGACCCGAAATTCAAAAAATCCGAAAAAATGAACTAAAAATAAACTCGATCCGAAATCACAACCCTAACCCAACCCGATCCGAACCCGAAATGGTCAAACGCGAACCCGACCTGACGACCCGATTTGACACGTCTACGTATAGTATATGCCTTTTCACTTCACTCAAATTGTCTTAATATAATTTTATATTTTATTGATATTTGATTATAATTATTTTAATACGAATATAATTCTCAAGTTTAATTCTGAACGAAGTTGGGCCGTCTGGC
>ONZA01008498.1:9248-19446 GCA_900322205.1 Kewa caespitosa
AAAAAAAAAAAAAAAAAAAAAAAAAAAAAAAAAAACTCTGAAGATTATATGTCAGCAAGAACTAAGAAGTAGCTTGATGTTGTCTACAAAATCTAAAGGAATTTCCTTCTCAGTTGAAATACAGCATAAGGCTTATGCCTTCACCATTGCTACCACCTAGGAACGTAGCAGGAGTTTATGCAGGCAACGAACTTAACCGACAATTTGTTTATATTCTATGTACTGAAATACGAAGATGGAAAATGTGAGAGAGTGTGTGAGTGTCTCTTGTAATCAACGTTTTTTAGGCTCCAAGTAATAAGAGATTAGCGTCAAAATCCCATAGAGTCGTGGTTTTTTTTCTTTTTTGAGCCGGAGGTTTTTTCACGTAAAATCGTGTGTGTTTTTACTTGTTTCCGCGTTTAGTTCGTACTCTCTGGTTGAAGGAACAGTTCCTTCAAACCAGAATTATTTTTCGCCTCTTTAAGTTTGCATGATTTGGGGTCAAATTCTCTACACAATCCTTCTCCGCTCAACTTGTTGAAAGGAGCTTCCAAGTCGAGTATATAGGCTGTCTTAGTGGAGAAGCTTTCACTGATTAACAAACTGTTCAGACCCCAAGGTAAATGACTAAATTCTCTAATGACTTTTGTGCTTCAAAGATTTCTTTGACAATTGATTGTCTTAAATCATCTCCTTGATGAGATTAGAGTTAAATAATGTCCCCAAACCCAAAAGAAAAAGGAAAACGAAATCAAAAGCGGTTTGTTAAAAGCATATTCATAGCTCAATACCAAGTATATATGTCAGTACATTTCTTGCTTGAAACTTGAAACCATGCACACTTAATAAAGCCCCACACCCACACTCCCCAACCGCAAAAGAAAAAGAAGAACAAAGGAAGGAGTTAAATCATTACAAGGACAACTTCATTCCCATTTGGACATAATTTGATGAGTATGGTTGAAACCACAGGTCAAGACCAAGCTTCCATCATATCTTTTGAGCACAAACTGTTCAACAAGCATGTAACTTCCAAACTCTGTCCAGGAGTCTCCTCCTTGATGTTTCTCCCTTATGGCCACCTTCACTTGCTTATTGCTCCCACCGACCCACCCGACTCTTTCTTCCTCCCAGATCATTCGAGCTAAGATCGCCAAAGTAAGCCCAACCTTCTTGTGCAAATCAATCTGGCTTCTACTCGGAAACCACACTACTCCGTTATCCTCTTCCCTCGCTACCATATCGGCACATTCTGTAGGAACAGGTATGTCTACTTGCACCGTATCACCTTGGACATCACTCTTTTTGCATGTAAATATCCTCTCCCACCTTTGTTCAAGAGTCATTTCATAGAACATTGATCTTTCCATTTGTTCTCTTGGGGATCCCTCCTTGACAAACATGAAAGGGCAGTACCATTTCCCTACCTTCAGTGGCTGAGAGCGCTCAAAAGACAACGGAAAATCAAAGCCGGGGAGTTGAGAGCGGAGAGAAGAGTCAAGGCCACCGGCTTCACCTAAGAAGATGTTCGTAGGCTTTGACGGTATGATTCTCCATTGTTGTCTTAAGAAATCCGGAGGGAAGCCATCAGGTGAGAGAGACCTAGCTGAAAATTCTCTTTTGTGTTTCTTGAAGATCTCAAACTGCTGGTAAACATTGTGGGGATTGAGCTCTTTTGGTGTTTCTTCAGGGACAGAAACATTACAGCAACATGTGGTTCCGTTGTCTTCCTCTATAGCACTTGTATAAGCTAAACTGTGGGTGCCAATAAAGTATGAATCACATGGTCCCATGACATTACATTTTCTGTTGATGTTTGTAGATTGTTTTGTAGACTTGATTACTTTAGCATGACTGTCTACTAGCTAATACTTTGCAATAAACAAGAAGCACGAATTGTTTCAATGCGCCTGATTTGATTAGTATGTCATTAAGCTGAAAATGTTGTCAAACGGTAACTCTTCTAGGTCTATTTCAAAAAGACAAACATAAACATATATATACAGCAACATTGTAATTTGTTCTATCGTGATCGTCTTGCTTTCCTCTTTTGATACTCCATTCAGATTTAGCAAATTCTTTTGAGTTACTTGCCATCTTATAGTTCTTTCACCAAATCATTCTGGAGTTTGGACTATATTCAAGTTTTGTTGATATGTGTGAAAAGTCGACTAGATCATTCTTTGTGGACGTAAGGGATCAGTAGTACTACATGATAAACTCAAAAAAAAAAAAAAAGAAAAAAAAAAAGAAACAATTCAGGAGACTATATGCTTACCCTTTATGCTTGTCCACTGCAATGACATAGTATAGGTTGGAAGACAATGGCTGATCGATCACAGGGATGAAGAAGGTCTTATCATCATAGTAGACATCGCCAGACATGTATACAACAGTAAGGAGCTTGTTCTGAGGGAAAGGCAGGTCTTTAAGGGACTTGTCTTTGGTTAAGCCACAACAAGTTGGAGTGAACTCTTCTACATCTTGCAGTATCAGATAGCCAGAAGCCGGACCTTCAGGAGGCGGTAACGAGAGCAGCTCTTGGTTGTTCCTGTACAGGGAGAGAGGCCTTGTCACATACATTTTAGTCCTTGGACATAGAAACTCTTTCCTGGTCTTATCATTCTCTGATGTTTGTTACTTTAAATATCATCACAAAATATGAGCTGTTCTCTTGCTTGTATGAATGGCTCATTGACTTGAAATAATCTTACCTTTATTCTTCGCCAACTATCCAGATAGGAATTAACAATTGATGTATATGGCAGTTGAATAAGTCTTTTCTGACATAATTTTGGTACTGCACAACAGGTGACTTTTTATGTACAAGAAGGGTAACTTAGAGGTGATTAGTCACCCATATTGTATACAAAAAAATCGTATTAAGATATTGGATATGCTAATCGCACGTACTAAATGTTTTTTAGTTTCTGAAAGATTCATCTCAATTCACTTTAGAAAAATCAAGTTGTCAACAAATTTTCTATAAGTGGTGTTATTGTTGAAAGCTTTGAGTAGCCACCTATCTTTAGTTGGTGCCGTGGTGGGTTACTGTGTTGTAACTGTTACAAGCTTCCAAAGTAAATTTACTTGTTGCCTTCAAAAACAAGTAAATTTACTAGTTTATTAAGCCGTGGTGATTGCAGATGGTAGATCTGCTTGAAAGTTGTGTTCCTTCAAGTTTCTAATACAGTTGAAGTTTCATATTTAGCGGAAAGCAATGCATATGTGAATTCTTTTATGCTTAAGTCATGGAACACTTACAGAAAATCTTAGATATATGGTAAACATATGCAAACCAAAAATAATCATATTTGAAATTTCCTAAGCCTTTTGCTCATTGAACAGTTATTAGTAGTACAATATGCTTGAATTGGGATCAGTTCAATTGGTTAAACTAGAAAATTGACAAGGCAACAGATTATTTTTGTATCAACTTTGTTTCAAATATATTGTTGCTGTTATGGTTCAGACTCTATACCGGACTGAGACAGACCATTACTTTCAAAGGCATTCGAATCTGTATATTCTAATTTCTAAGGCACAGTTCTGAAACCAACATAACATGCAGAAGAACTGAATGATAATAAGTCAGACGCAACATAACATGCAGAAGAAGTGAATGATAATGAGTTAGATGTTTAGTAGTAGTGTCATACAATCTGCTTGTATTCGTATTTAAGAATAATTGTTGTAAACTAGTATAAGTGAATGCAACTAGTGACCATAAGATAATGTAGTGGTGATTAGTCCCACATCGGCGGTGAGATGTACGCCTGCTTAATGGTCTTCTTTTTAACTCGTGTGCTTCTACTTTGTATAATCACGCAGCCATGCAATGAGCACAGAGCGAACTATTCTTTCGCCTTTTACTAAAGAATACCGTGTGCTCGTTGTACATAAGTGGCATACGTCTATTTTTGAAGGGAGCTCTTTGTTAGAGCTTCCCACAATTCTGTACTTAAACTTTTTGAAGTTCCTGCAAAATCAGTTGTAAGGTCATTTTCTAAAGGTAGTATTGAAATATAATTGTGGTATGCACCATAAGGATCTCACATTAACCACTTGACACAATCACATATAGTAGACTCTCATCTTTCATAGAGTCCAGCTTCGATACACAAAGAGTTTAGACGTTATTGTCACAAACATTCTAAGGCGAAGCTTGACATGTACAGGATCATATTCAAAAGAGGTATATTATTCTAAGACATCAATCTAGAAGCATGGAAATTTTGTTAACATTCGAATGTTAACAAATAATACAGTTAGTCCTTCCGCATCAAGTTAAAAAAAAGCTTGATCAATCTGGAAATACACATGAGAATCTCAACCTTTTTTCATGTTGATAAACCACCATTTTTTATGTTGCTCCCTAACAAAATAGTCAAAATGTCAATTTATTTCTGTGTCAAATACGTAAATGTGAGTATGTGACATCCTAGAACTTGCAACGTTTGCATGCAAATACAAGCATTAGTTGCAAGTGCCACATCGGCTAATCACTTGACGAATCTCCCCTTAATAAATTCTAGCAAATCACATAGTGTTTGCCGAGCTTAGTAACGTGAGCTTGTAACTCAAGTGGGGGCATTAAGGTGATGGAACATGTGCTCGATTGTTTGGGCTGGGTCTCAGGTGGCTCTATACCGGCCTGCCCTCTCCAAGTTGGGAGTTGGCCTAAGTGACTTGGGCGAAGGCCCGGGTTGCTTTGGTCCTAGAGTGGCAGGGACTGCGTGAGGCTGGTTTCACAGAGCAACGATCACTGCCCGCTCTTGTCAGTGGAAGGATAACGGGTCGGTGCCATCGGAACTCATATGTGGCCCAAATAGTTGAGATCCTCATCGGACCATCACTTTTTAACATTTTGGAGAGAATTTCAGATATAGAACTGGGTATACATTTGTGTGGACTAAGAAGGTTAGTCCACCGTCGAGTAACGAGCCATCTCGTATCAAATCAGAACTTTAATATGACAGATCGTCTAATTGTTTTAAATAGTTTAATCGATTGAATTGAAATCAATTGACTTCATAGTTTAGAAAAAGTATAAGCATACAGAAAAAGAATAACCAAAAAAAAAAAGAAAGAATCAAATAGTTTGGAAAAAGAATGTAAAACAAATATCCAAGAGTTTTTCTTTTAAGCATTTCAAGCTGTAGTATGCCAAAAGAATCCACCTAATTCAGTGGTATTGAATACTAATAATACTGTTGTCTGTCAAGTATCAACCATCAAGAGCACAAACAACCTTACCAGCTTCAACGAAATTGTGGAGCTTTGACTTTATAAATTGAGTACCATTACAAACTTCATGACAAAAATGAAACCTTCTAATAGCCCTTTAAAAACAATTTATGGTTGACTACTAAATTTTTAAAATTGACTTCCACATAGGAAATTCTCAAAACTTCGTGACACAAACCTTAGTACGTGCTATTAACGTGCCAAAAATCTTCTTATGTGGAGTAGTACTAACTATTGCATTGCAATGACATTGGCCATGTACCACCTGCAATGTACATTAATGGGCATCACCTGGTTGGTGATTGACAAAGTAAAGAACAAGGACTGGAGTATACACTGGTTCAGGTCAATTAGCCATCATGCCAACAAAGAACAGCTCATAGCTAGTTTTCTGATGTATGTGACAAGGCCTCTCTCCCTGTACAGAAACAACCAAAAGCTTCTTTCGTTACCGCATCCCGAAGGTCCGGCTTCTGGGTATCTTGTACTGCAAGATGTAGAAGAGTTCCCTCCAACTTGTTGTGGCTTAACCAAAGACAAGTCCCTTAAAGACCCGCCTTTCCCTCAAAACAAGCTCCTTTCTGTTGAATACATGTTTGGCGATGTTCACTACGGTGACAAGGCCTTGTTCATCCCCGTGATCGATCAGCCGTTGTCTTCCAACCGGTACTATGTGATTGCAGTGGACAAGCATAAAGGGTACGTATAGCATCTCCTGAATCAAATTCTTTTTACGAGTTCATTATATAGTATACTAAACTACTAATCCCTTGCGTCCATTAAGAGTGTTCGAGTCGACCTTTCACACATACCAACGAAACTTGAATAGTAGGTCCAGACTGATTTGACGAAAAAGCTATAGGATGGCTAATGCATCAAAAGTATTTGAAAAATCTTAATGGACTATCGTAAAAGGAAAGCAAGACAACCACAATGGAACGAAAGAGAGTAATTTATAATGTTGTGGTATGTGTATGTTTATTTTTATGAACCACCCCGTTTGACAACATTTTCAGCTTAATAACATACTAAATCAAGACAGGATCATGCTTCTTGTTTGTTGCAAAGTAGTAGATCGTCAGTCACGTAAAAGTAATGAAGTCCACAAACATCTAACCCCTTTTCCTTGTCGTTAGCCTCATATGAGGCTCTAGGACAATGATAACGGAAATTGTAATGTTATCACTCTGTCTTATACGTAACAGCTTAGCTTATACAAGTGCTACGGAGGAAGACAGCGGAACCACATGTTGTTGTAACAGTTCTGTGCCCGAAGAAACACCAATAGAGCTCAATCCTCACAATGGTTACCAGCAGTTTGAGATCTTCAAGAAAAGCAAAAGAGAGTTTTCAGCTAGGTCTCTCCCTCCTGATGGCTTCCCTCCCGGTTTCTTAAGACAACAATGGAGAATCATACCGTCAGAGCCTACAAACTTCTTCTTAGGTGAAGCGAGTGGCCTCAACTCTTCTCTCCGTGCTCAACTCCCTAACTTTGATTTCCCATTGTCTTTCGAGCGCTCTCAGCCGCTTAAAGTAGGGAAATGGTATTGCCCCTTCATGTTTGTCAAAGACGGGGTCCCAAGAGAACAAATGGAAAGGTCAATGTTTTATGAGATGACTCTTGAACAACGATGGGAGAGGATATTTACGTGCAAAAAGAGTGATGTCAAAGGTGACACAGTGAATGTGGACGTACTTGTTCCTACAGAATGTGTCAATATGGCAGTGAGGGATGAGGCTAATGGGATAATGTGGTTTCGGAGTACAAGTCAAATGTGTTTTCCAATGAAGGTAGGGCTTCGTTTAGTGATCGTTGAGAGGATGATATGGGAGGAAGAAAGAGTTGGATGGCTCGGTGGCTACAACAAGCAAGTGAAGGTGGTTAGAAGGGAGAAATATCAAGGAGACTCCTGGACAGAGTTTGGATGTTACATGCTTGTTGAACAGTTTGTGCTCAAACGATTGGATGGAAGCTTAGTTTTGACATGTGATTTCAACCATACTCATCAAATTATGCCTAAATGGGAATGAGTTTTTTCCTCTGAATGATCCAACCCTTTGGATTCGGGGTGGGGGTTCGTTGAGTGTGCATGGTTTCAGGTTTCAAGCAGGAAATGTATTGATGGCATTGAGCTAATAATATGCCTTTCTTCCTAATCACAAAACTATGGATGGTTTACTCAGCCATTAGATACATACTTGCATGAGTCTATGAGTTGAATAACTAGTACTTACCTTGATAGGCAGAGAATATAGAATATTAATGATTCTGTACCTTAAGTATTTGCATCAACCAAATGTATCAGCTTGCATAATCTATTCAACGCTGAAATAGGAACTGTTAAAGATGTTAGAAACCTGTTTACCCTGAGAAACAGCTGTGAAATCGTTGTAACCTGCAGAAAAAGTGAATGATAAGATTTCATATGTTCAACAGTAGTAACATCTACGACGAAATAAATAGCTAATCATATCAAGTAGATGATGCTAATATGTCATAATTTATAAGGGTAAAATATCAATCTTTGTTCAAAAAAAGAAAATTTACGATAAGTGATGGTCCAATTAGGATCTACAAAAAGTAGATGATGCTAATATGTTATAATTTATAAGCTTTCTTTTTAAATTTTTCTGAAAACTGGCCAAATGTAGCTGGTTAAGTAAATAACTAGAGTGCAAGAATACGTAATAAGCATGTTTCTGAAGACTTGGTCAAGTGTGAACCATATAATATCACTCCAGATTCAACAACATGTTGCTGATGAACCACATAATCTGTTGCGTCAAACCATATATCTCACCTGATAGGCAGATACGAACATGTAGGGAATCCATTGACCCGATAGCAATCCAAAACCACGCAATTCGTAAGTCCCATTATAAAATATCAATCTTTGGTCAAAAAAAGAAAATGTACAAAAAATGATGGTCCAATTAGGATCTCAGCCATTTAGGCCATGTGCGAGTCCCGATAACACCAGCCCGTTATCCTTCCACTGACAGGAGCGGGCAGTTATCGTTGCTCTGTGAAGCCAGCCTCACGCAGTCCCAGCCACTCTAGGACCAAAGCAACCTGGGCCTTCGTCCAAGTCGCTTGGGTCAACTCCCAACTTGGAGAGGGCAGGCCGGTATAAAGTTACCAAAGACCCGGCCAAGATGACTGTGCACTTGTTCCATCACCTTCTTGCCCCCACTTGGGTTACAAGCTCAAGTTACTAAGCTCGGCAAACAGTAGGCTCTTTGTTAGAGTTTATTAAGAGGAGATTACTGAGGTGATTAACCGATGTGGGAGTCGTAAACATATTTTGATTATATGCAAACCTAGTGCCTTGTACATTTCCATGTTCAGTTTTGTGTTTTGTTCAAATTTATGCATATGTGATATGTGACATGGCTTTGCTTCTTCCCCTCAGATTAGAAAAAGAGGTTTACATTCATACAGTCATACAGATTCATCTCCTATCAACACCTTCACAGCTCCATTAGTTCCCTACTACAACCATAAGCAACAAACCAATTGGGAAAACAAAAAATCAAATTATACAAAACCCCATGTAGATAATCTTCCCACTCCACCCGATACCTACATGTCTGTCACTAAACAAACCTTCTCCTTACTGACTCCCTATTTATGGCTTGGCTTGGCTTAGCCGCTTAGAATCTTGTACCTACACACAAGAATCATTGAAGTACAAAAGATTTCCATGATAATTTGCAAGAAGCCCTAATGAAGGGCTCCCTTCAAAAATAGACGTATGCCACTTGAATGCAACAAACACACGGTACTCTTTAGTAAAAGGCGAAAGAATAGTTTGCTATGTGTTCACTGCATGGCTGCGTAAATGTTATTATTAAAGCCACAGGAGTTAAAAAAATGTGGCCTTAAGCAGGCCTTCGTATCCATGCCGATGGGGGATTTCTTAGCATTATATACAATCTTATGTTTCACTAGTTTTTCCACCATCAGCACACAATAATCTAGAGCTTACTATCTGGCTTACTGCCCACTATAATATGGAGCTCTAGCACTTTGACGGATCAGTAGCATGTTTGTTAATGTTATGCCTTTCTTTCCCATGTAGATGGGGATTAATTGGGCAAAACCTTTGCGAGCAATTCACTCATTTGTATAAGTGAATATGGATGAAATACATGGGGTCATAACTCATACCCAAATAAATGGCTACAAAACTTGGCCTTATGTGCACCCATTAGTCAAAGATTAGCACCTTTAGCAACATGTCTTCGTACGGGCAACATTACGGTGTGAACTGATGTCTTGCCTGTTTAAGTCATTTGTTCTAAGAGGAATAACTTAATGAATGTGGAACTTACACAAAATATATTGACATCTCGTTCAATTAGCTGATTAACATTTACTGCTAGTAATCTACGAATCTTCTCTTTAACTATGCTTCCCCAAATACCCCAAAATAATATAACGGTATGTATATACATATCGCTGGTGTATTTTGTTTCAGTGGTGCTTCCATCAACATACTTGAGCACCTCAAGTTATCACTGGGGCCAATCAAAGTATCAAACTAGGCGTCACATACCCTTATTTATAATCATCATCATCACCTTATGCGTGCTACACGCTACGGGACATGTTCTGAATGAAACTCAGCCTCGAGGTACTTCTTGTCATATACATTTGTAAATATTGGACAGCCCAAACCTGGACAATGCTCATATCATCATCGTCAACAATTTAACAAGTATATATATACAGTACTTTTAACAATGTCCTTCCAGTACATTTTTTGAAGCTATTATCATTTGTGATAACTCTCAAGGGAGCTTTAAAAAAAAAGGTGATAGTCCAATGGGTGTCTCAACCATTTGGGCCACATATGAGTCCCGATGGCACTGACCCGTTATCCTTCCACTGACAAGAGCGGACAGTAATCGTTGCTCTGTGAAACCAGCCTCACGCAGTCCCTGCCACTCTAGTGCCAAAGCAACT
>ONZA01008503.1:8029-19776 GCA_900322205.1 Kewa caespitosa
AGCTCAGATTTANNNGTAATACAGATCATCTCTAGAACCCTAATTTTTCCCATTTTCCCCTAATTGGGTTTCTGTCGGTTAAATTAATTTTTTTTTTTTTTTGGCTCGTTTTATGAAGCCCCCTTGGCCCTTTTGTCCGATTTTCCTGGGTAATAATACTAATCTTTTCACAACCCTAATTTTTCGCTTCATTTTCCCCCCTTATTTGGGTATTTTTCTCATTTTTTCTTTCTGGGTAAAATTAAAATTTGAATATTTAGCCTTTTTTTCCCATTTTGTTCTGTTTTGTCGGCAAAATTTTCCAAAAAAATAAAATAAAAAAAATATTCATTCCGAGATCTTGGCGGTAAAAAAAGGGTATTGATTTACTGCCATTTTGTTGTTGTTGTTGGTATGGAGGATAGGTGTTCGACGAAATGCCTCAATGAACTTTGTCTCATTGTTTTGTTTTATACCTTTTTCATGGATGTGATTTTAGCTTAGCAATGGATTAAATGGGTTTAGAAGATGTTGTATTTCATTTTTCAAATTATCCAACGTAAATTTGAATCGATATATGTTCAAAAAAGGTTCTTTTGTGTATGAAAATGGTGCAAGATATTGGATTTTCTGGTCTAGTTGTGTTTCCTTAGCTTTCCTGATATTCATTTATCAATTTATTTACTTATTGTTCTTTTTTGTTTTTCCCAGATTGCAGATACATACTTTTGAGGTAATAGTTTTGATAGTTGTGAAGAATGGACGTAGCAGAGCTTGAAGAAAATCTATTTGCGATCAGTGATGCCAAGGTTTGATTTTTGTGTTAATTAATGGAGTAGTTTTTGAGGGTTATTTTTATTTATTTTTTAATTTTTTTGATGGGAGGTATTTTTATTACTACTATTGAATTGAATATACATGGAGTTTCACATTCAAATGGTGTTGTTTTGATTTTGTTTTTGTGAGCTTATTTGTTTGGAATTGGATGCCTAATGATCGTGTTTTGTGGTGCGACTTGGATGGAAGAAACATTATATTTGATTTGATTTGTTTTGCCCGTCAAATGGTCTCGTTGTTTCATTGAGAGAAGCTAAAACAAGTAGTTCAACATATGATACCTATCATCATGCTAATGATCTCATGTTGTTAATTTGAGGGTTTTATTTGATTTGGATAAAAGTGGGGCTCATTGAAAGGAAAAGAATTGGTTGTTTGAGAGTTGAGGAGATAATTTCGCTTGTTTCTGTATAATTCAATGTTCATTGCTGTTTCGTGTAGTTCTCGTTGTTGAACCACATTTCTTTGCACCTTTGAGGTATTTTTCTATTATGGATTTGTCTGGTGATTGACGGTTTTTTGTTTGTTTTACAGTTACATGGAGGAATGTGCAAGATTTTGTCAAATATATACTGCAGAGTTTTGAATATATTTCCTGCTCTGGAGGCAGCACGTCCTCGCAGTAGGTCAGGAATTCAGGCGTTATGTTCACTGCACGTAGCACTTGAGAAGGCCAGAAATCTTTTACAACATTGTTCAGAGTGTAGCAAGCTGTACCTGGTACGTTCAGTTTGTGTTGTTATGTCCAGCCTGTATTGAATTATTGAACTCGAACCTATTGGAACGAGTTATCGCAAGCACAAACCTGTATACCCATCTCCTCATATTTAGGCTTTATATAGTCAGTAGGGATCGGAGTGTGTGTGTGTGTGTGTCAAGTAGTGATGTCACGATCATTTTTGTTGTCTGAAAATGTATCATGTAAACTTCTAACTGTGAACTTACTGTCTTTTAGGCAATTACTGGAGATTCAGTTGTTCTGAAGTTTGAGAAGACAAAATGCGCACTTGTAGATAGTCTGAAGCGTGTTGAAGATATCGTCCCACAATCTATTGGTTGTCAGGTTTGTCCTCTCTTTTGAAGGTTCACCAGTTGCTTTCTTGTAAAAACCCTTTGGAGGTCAGCTGGTTTATGGTTATGAGAGTAAATCGAAAGCTCAACTTCTGTGAAAGGTCCAGTGGAACCCTTGTGTGGTACAATGTCGCTAGTATCACTTTTAATATTACTACTGAACGCTCGTTTGACAATGTTTTTTGCTTGTGATCGTTACTTCAGCAATATGACCGTCCTCTGTCTTTCTATCTATTCTTTCCCTATTTCTGGTAACTGTGACAACAATACTGATCCCCCTTGTTATGAACAATTGATATTCAGCCTTGGCTTCTCAAACATCTGCTCTTGTTTCATGTAGATTCGAGATATTATCAGTGAGCTGGAAGGGATTGTTTTTGCCCTTGATCCATCAGAGGAACAAGTAGGGGATGATATAATTGGATTGCTCCAGCAGGGTCGAAAATTTGATGACAGTTCCATTGACAACGATGAGCTTGAATCTTTCCACCAAGCTGCCTCTAAACTCGGCATTACTTCTTCCAGGGCTGCTCTTGCAGAAAGAAGAGCTCTCAAGAAACTCATTGAGAAGGCCCGCATCGAGGAAGACAAGAGGAAAGAATCCATTGTAGCCTACCTTTTACATCTTATGCGAAAGTACTCTAAGTTGTTTAGAAGTGATCTGGCAGACGATCAAGATTCTCAAGGTTCTGGGCCTTGTTCACCCACCGTGCAAGGATCTTCTGATGATGGTATTCCAGCCTGCTATGTCAGGGCCTTTGACCGGCAGCTATCGAAAATTAATTCATTTAACTTTAGGCCATCTCTTGCTTTCAAGCCAAATAGAAAATCTGAGCAAATTCCAATTCCACCAGAAGAGCTCAGATGTCCCATATCACTGCAGCTCATGTATGACCCGGTTATTATTGCCTCTGGGCAGACTTATGAGAGAATTTGCATTGAGAAGTGGTTCAGTGATGGGCACAATACATGCCCTAAGACCCAGCAGCACCTTTGTCATCTCTGTTTGACTCCTAATTATTGTGTCAAGGGCCTTATTGCTAGTTGGTGTGAACAGAATGGCATTCCTATCCCGGACGGGCCACCCGAGTCGCTTGATCTCAACTATTGGAGACTTGCATTGTCTGATAGTGACTCAGTTCAGTCAAAGTCTATTGATAGCAGTAACTCAGGGAAGTTGAGAGAGGCGAAGGTGGTACCTGTGGAGATTGATGTCATTGAAGAGGTTGCAGCGAATGCAGTTGTTGAAAGTGGGTCCATAGAGCAGGAGGAGGAGAGTGATTCAAATGTGCTTGATAAATACGAGAACTTTTTAACTGTTCTTGGAGGAGGAGAAGAATTGAGAAAGAAGAGCCAGGTTGTTGAGCAGATTAGGCGGTTGTTGAAAGATGACGAAGAAGCAAGGATGTTTATGGGTGCTCATGGGTTTGTTGAGGCACTTGTAGGCTTCCTGAAGTCTGCTGTTGATGAAAGCAATGATTTGGCATTGGAAGTGGGAGCTATGGCACTGTTTAACCTTGCTGTTAACAATAATAGGTGAGTCATCTTCATATGAGTTCGGGGTTGGCTGATAATGAGGTGGTTTCTGCTATTAAATGTTTTGTCGCATTGCTTTGTGTTACGCTGATGATAGTACTTACTACTTGCTAATATGGGATATGATTGTCAATCTTAAAGGTTATGCAAAATGGGAAAAAAAGTTTGTTGATCTTCTGAATCGCAATTGGGTATATTGTCTGAGTATTGTCAATATTACCGTAGCTTGAAACTTGTCCCTATCACAAAGTGTCCAAATGCGACTTTTGTCCCTTATTTCTTTTACTTGCTGGGGAGTGGTTTATGATGATGGTTATGAAAGATAATTCTTAACTTTTAATTACTGTGCCACATTTTGCCTTTGTCTACATGCAGTGTCTGGAAATTGTCTGTTCTTCTAATATACCGATGTGTATGATAAGTCTAAAATTTCTGATAGATTCTGCATGTACGTATTGTCTAGCATGCTTGTGAGTGACATGTGAACTTCTGATTTCAGTGAGTATATCTGTCTAGGGTAACGGTTATAGAGTTTGTCCTTGCCCTCAACTGTGGGAATCTTGTGTTGTGATTTTCTTTCTGGACTTACATCACCTGATCTTCTTTGCAGAAACAAGGAATTGATGTTAGCTGCTGAGGTAATTCCTGTATTGGAGGATATGTTGGCTGATCCTGATTGCCATGGATTGGCCGCGGCCCTTTACCTAAACCTTTCCTGCCTTGAAGAAGCAAAACCCGTTATTGGTTCAAGCAAAGCAGTATCCTTTCTAATCAAACTTCTCCTAGCCAAAACCGACCCACAATGGAAGCTCGATTCCCTTCATACCCTTTTCAATCTCTCCACTTACCCATCCAACATTCCAAGTCTTCTCCAATCAGGTATAGTGAACAGCCTACAGCTCCTTCTCCTTGAGCCCAGAGACCCGACTTGGACAGAGAAATCTATAGCGGTGCTCATAAACTTGGCATCTAATAACACAGCAAAAGATACAATTATCTCAGCCCCTGGCCTTATTGGTGCATTGGCAGCCATATTAGACACAGGCGAACCCATTGAGCAGGAACAAGCTGTTGCGTGTTTGTTGATTCTCTGCAATGGCAACGACAAATGCAGCCAAATGGTATTACAAGAAGGGGTAATCCCGTCATTGGTATCGCTTCAAGTGAACGGGACTGCTAGGGCCAGAGACAAGGCTCAGAAGCTTCTGATGCTGTTCCGAGAGCAGAGGCAGCGAGATTCATCTCCTCAACGAGTGCAACGGTCTCCTTCGGTGCGTGAATTTACCGCTCCACCCCCAGAACCCAAGCCACTCAGTAAATCAATCAGTGAAAAGACAATCCCACTACTTGATCTGAAGCCCCTTGGTAAGACGATTTCGAGAAGGAAGTTGGGAAAGACATTTAGTTTCTTTCGGAAGGGGGGTAAACATTTCTCTGGTCCTCAATGTTAGCTTCTCAGCCCTTTCACACAGCACTTCCTTCTCTGCCATGTCTAATGATGTAAATTTGTCTTGTATCTTCTTCGATCTCCCTCTCTTTGCCCTAATCTTATGGGCAGCTTCCATTTTTGTTCTTTAAAAGCAGAGGAAGAGATGTACAGTTCCTTTACAAATGTACTTTATGGATGCTTTTTCTTCTTTCTTCTGCCTTGGTCTGTTAGGCAGAAATACATGTAGCAAATTATTATGTTAGTCATGACTCAGAAAAGCTCCTGATCCTTTTAATGAAGTAATGTTATACTATACTGCTATATATCTTTGCTTATAAGTGTGACACAATTTCGTCATCCAGTACCAAAGATGGTTCATGTCCATGCATGTACAAATAGACTGCGAAGAATGTCAGACATCTTAGCTAGTAAAATCTCTGCAAAGCGTTCCCTGTGACCTGTAATCTCTGAGAAGCATTACTTGTTCGAGTTTCATCCGTACTCGGATGTAATGTTTCTATCTTTGTCCATTTGGAAGAGAGCAAATGTATTGAATTCAGTACAGTTTATTGGAAGGTTTTATTGGAGGTGATCTCCACTCGAAAATGTTAGGATGAATCTCCTGTGTACCTGTGTCCAAGCTCTTGTGTATTATGTTGAACTCGTATCTATGAACCTCACTGAGAAAGGATAGTAAGTTGTTAAGCAAACTTAACTCGAGTTTCGTCTATCTCTATCCCTCCCTCTCTTTATCGTGGCAAGGTTCTCCGACTTATCATGTGTGTTATTTCTGAGCCGTATTCGGTTTTACTGTTTGAGGATGGTTTTTATCCTATATCAATAAGAACGATGGGCACAATCTTTCAACACCAAATGAATCTACACATTAAAATAGTTATAACACATTTATGATGATCATCCAGTAGTAAGGGAATCTAGTTTCCTTCGAATAATGATGGAAGATATGTTCATCTTGTCATTTTTGTTTACAAAAATTCATCATTGTAAACCGTGTAGGATGTGTTATGATGGGTTTAAGCAAAAATCATGTAGCTTAATCCATTACAATTTGACAAGAGGTAAAGTTTGAACACTTGTAGTTAAGGAGGTTTTCGTTGCTTCGTAACGACTTGAGAATCTTCATGATCTATGTTTCTGAACAACCCTTCAGATAAATGTCTTCATCAAATCCCAAATTAGTATTGTCATGAATCTTTATACTAGCTTTCTTTATCTTTCATTTCCTTTTCTTTGTTTTTTTGGAGGTTAACTACGAATATTTGCAGCCTGGAGCTTAGCAACTTAACACGTTACAAATGATCGAAGTCGAAATGGAGGAAGCTGTCGAATCTGGGAAAAAATAATTCTTAGCTTCCTAGCGCGAACTTATGAACAATGGTAGATGTAATACCAACACAATTAGGATCATAGGTAAGCAAGAAGAAAAATACACCAATGATTGCCTAATCAAACGGGATTTTCTCCACCATTTGTAGGTCGGACTCGTGAGCTACGATCCATAGTTACAAACTACAAGGAATCGGGCAAGGAACGTGGTTGCTCCCTTACCATTATTCCCTCCACGAGATGTGGGTATGATCACTATCCACTTCTTGTAGAGGGACTCCTTACGAGAAGAAAAAAAGAGTACAAACTACGAAAGATCTACAATGTTGGGCTACCTCGTATATGCACAATCTCGATTCGTTCTTCAT
The DNA here is from genome assembly GCA_900322205.1 of Kewa caespitosa. Classification (NCBI taxonomy): domain Eukaryota; kingdom Viridiplantae; phylum Streptophyta; class Magnoliopsida; order Caryophyllales; family Kewaceae; genus Kewa; species Kewa caespitosa. The sequence goes on from ONZA01008503.1 coordinate 14,597, forward strand.
GGTTGACGTTTCATGTGTATGAAGCAGAACGCGACATTGTGAACCTTGGATTCGGTGTTTGCCACCCAAACTCGAATAACTCTAACAATGGATCGTCGTTTGTCACCACCATATCATCCATTTCTGCACCCTCAATATCCTCATCTTCTTCATCATATTCTTTTTTTGCCTCATCTATATCCACATCTTTCCCAACTCCTTTCTCTAAAGCTTCCTTATACGAGCACTTCAATGTCGGCACAACGACTCTCACATCCGGAGAAGAATCCTTAGTATTGTTAGCATTGGATGTTGATGATATTGAAGAAGACAAGGTAAAATCTCTAGGGTCGTTCTTGTTCTGCTCATTGAAATTAGTATCAACGTTGATCTCCTTCTCCTTAGCGCCATGATCCAACCCCCAAATCACAAGAGCACTAATGACAAACTCTAACCACTTAATGGCATGGATCACAGCCCAGTCTAGGAACGGTATCTTGTGAAGCAGAACAGGAAATTGATTCATAGCGTCGTCAAACTTCCTAGGGAAATTCTCAACCTTATCAACGACATTATCGACCTTGTTGAATATATGCCTTGATGGTCGAAAATAGCACTCAATAATTTTCTCAATCCATATGATGTGGTCATCGGCCAATGAAAGGAGAACGAGCCAGTGGTATTGAAGCATGTGGATCATGGGGCTAGCCACCGAGCCTAGCTTAGCCACTCGCCTAGTCACTGAACCAATAGGTCCCTTGAGCTCGACGGATCTTCTGTAAACGTTCCGAGCCATTGCTAACGCTGAAGCTCCACAAGTGGACAATGGGCGACGTCTAGTTGTCATACTAGTTTCTGACATCCTGATAAATTCATTTTCATTGCATCATTATATACTCCAGATTCCATATAACCATAAGATGTGTTAATCATTGGCATCTTGAAAAATCAAGAAAACATAAAAGAGAAATCGAAACGAAAACGACACAAGGATGTTGAATACATCATTGAAGAGAAAGTTGTTGTAATATTTTTGAAGATCATTTTTATCATAATTCGTGGCATCATAACCAAATCAACAAAATAAGAAATCATTAAGAAAGTTCATACCTTTAACGTAGAAGAATCCCTGCCAAACACAAGAAGTAAGCTACAAAATAAAAAAGGAGAAGGGAAAATATTATCTTGCAAGATCCTAGAATCAGATTTGGAAGATTATACTAGAGATCTGTATTGCATTGTCAAGAGGCTAATTTGCATGTCTTAAACNNTTAATTCGGGAAACGAATGGCTCTCATAAACTCTAAAGTTAGAGGAATGGAGAACAAGAATCTATGAACACTTTGGTTGGTTAACTGTTTATATTAGTTACATTGGCTATTCATTAATAGGCTTTTAACCTTTACGATTGCATTTGAAAGACCTACTCCTTGTTACATAATACTTAATTATAATATCAGATTATGCAATAAATAATGAAGCTTTGAGACTTTGAGTTGATTTTGCATACAATCACCAAGGAAGTTAAAAGTACATGTATGATGTATCCTAGTACAGATATACCGTATACAATCTTTGAATGATGGTTGGTCAAATCTTACATTACTATGTTCAATTCATGTAAATAAGAAAAGTATGCACAACACAGGTTTCCAATTTTCTTGACATAATCTACTTGCAATGGTACATTAATACTTGTTCTCTTTTCTGAACCATTTTCAAATAAGTATAGTTTTTATATCTTTTTATAATTTTTTTTGGAGTGAAGAAATGCTTGAGATCTTCCAATATTGTCATGCCTACTGAGTTTAGTTAGCGTCTTTCCTGGCAGGTCCGAAACTCCACTAATGCAGTTGATATGTGAACGTGTCGTTATGATATCCCGAATCGCTAATTTTGTTGATTGGATTCGATAACACACCTAAATTGGGATGGAGGGTTCATTTGGTTCAGAAGTTCATTAGAAAAGCATCATTTATTTGATTTTTCGTTTGGATGCCGTATGGAAGAATAAGCATCAAATTTCATTATGTGCAATTCTTTTTGTGATTCTAATCTTTGTAAAGCTTCTTTTTCTCATATTTATTTTCTGTGTCAATTTTCTGTGCCAATGACTCGTGGGCTTGTTATTACCTCCATACATATACTTGCACGCGATATCTGGCCTACCGGTTCTATAATTTTCCATTTTAAAGAAAGGACTAAACAATCGATGTTTAGTTCTTCGAGTCTTGAAGGTCGTTTGGTTAATTTGTAGTAATGATCATGAAAAGTGGAAATCATATTACTTGGGACATGCTCGAAATCTTTTTGATTAACGTCGTGAAGTGGAACTTCTTGCATGAAATTACGTTTTTGTTAGCGAATATTTCTTGGTGAGGAGGAACCGAGGCCCTGTTTATGGTAGTGAATTTAGGTAAGCAACTTCATCAGTTATGTGGAAAGTTCGCAATGTCGAAAAAGTTCCACTTCCTACAGTTTCACAATTTCGAGTAAATGCATTCGTTGTTCTTTTGCTTGTCAACCAAACAACCTCTTATACGAGTCGAAAACTCAACGTCTCTTTCTATCATTCGCTCCAAAAGTTCCACAACTTTACAGCTTCAATCACACCACACAAAAACGAGATGGAATATGATTCTCTCTTTTTGTATTGATTGCACTTGAGCAAAGTTCTTACATCCAGTGGTACTTTTTGCATTTTCTCTCATTTCAAATCACTTCAAAATTTGCTAGTACATGTTTTAAGTTATTTTCTTTTGATGATATTAAGAAGAGTTGTGAAACCAAATGCCCATTTCAGAATGTTCCTTGGGTAACGACGCGACTCAACTCCAATTGATTCGTATGTGTTCATTTTTTTTAGATGAACTTCTTCCCATTTACTGTTTCATGTTTGGTTTTTTGTGTACTTTTTTCAGGGGTTTATGTAAGATATATGTAGAGATAATTACATGTAAGATCACTATTAGTTTCGAGTCATAGATGCTTATTGTTAAGTTATTGGAGATAAGTATGGATGGGTCGTTCCCCCTTCCAGCTCACCATATCCATGTTTGTGCCAGAGGCTTGGGCAAGGCAAGGTAAGGAAAAAAAGGGGCATTACCGTTTGAAGTAGCAGATCCATTAGCAAATTTTTTGCCATTTGGAACTGTTTTCGAGGACCTTTTTCTTGGCAGAATACTACACTTTATTTTTTGCTCGAACGTTCATGTTATCTTATGCTCGAACAACTTTCTATGTAACAGAACAGCCTGAGCACTTGCAAATGAGAATCTTGTAAACTAAGAAGCTTGGTAACTCCTTCTTACATCTTTTGGACAAGTATGTACAGGCTTCTGTAAGTTAGAGGTAGAGAAGAAACTGATGTTAATAGCTATAGGAAAACGAAGTTAAATGATGTTCGTAGCTAGCAGAAAAAAAGTAATTAACTCTGAGGCTTATCTGCATGCTTAACCAACATGGACTGTGCTGATAGATTTACTGATCTAGCCCTCTTAGGTTCTTACACCCTTTTAGAATAAGCTTAATTACTCTTGTGGCTTAGTCGATCTGTATTTTCAGTGAAAACCACTATATACTGACATACTGTACGCTTCCATACAATCTTTCTAGGCATACCAGGAGACGGTAGGTGTTTGTTTCGGGCTGTGGCACATGGTGCCTGTCTAAGGAGTGGAAAGGCACCTCCAAACGAGAGCCGTCAAAAGCAACTTGCTGACGAACTCAGAGAAAAGGTACCAACCAAAGAATCAAAATCATGTTCTTGGGGCTAGTCTCTTAATACTATGAGCATCTATTTGTCCAACCAAATGGTAATGGCTAATATGTCTTGGTTCCTGGTTCCATGTCAATGAACATACTACAGTACTTACTATATCTCATAGCAAGAACTCAACTATTGCTTTGCAGGTGGTTGATGAACTGATCAAGAGACGTAGAGATACTGAATGGTATGTGCCATGATTAATCTAGATTAATAAAGTTCCCTTAACAATTTATTTACTTCATGAAAAGTGAGTAAAGTTAAACAGCTGCAAATTTCGTGCACCACCGTACCGCTCTTTCTATATGTGTATAGGTACTTGGAGGATGAGTATGACAGATATGTTCGCAAAATGAGACAGCCTCATGTTTGGGGAGGAGAACCCGAGCTTCTCATGTCCTCGCATGTGCTAGAGTAAGTTTCAATGGCTGCATTAGCTACACTGTACTTTTTTAGCATTGCTGGCCGGGGAAGTCTCTTAATCCCCCTTGCTATAGTTCTTTAACTTCCATTACATTGTTTTGGGTCTTGACATTTCTTGTTAATCAGCATCTAAACCTTATTTTTCAGGATGCCTATCGCAGTTTATATGCTCGACCACAAGTCCAATAACCTTAAAGTTATAGCAGAATATGGTCAAGAGTACGATAAGCAGAACCCAATTCGTGTGCTTTATCATGGCTATGGGCATTACGATGCGCTGAAGAATAATCTATAATCCAACTGGTATGTTGGTAGCCAAACTATAGTTTTCATTCAAGTAAACCATGTATCATATCCTTCTCATATCTTCACCGTGGAACCAAAATTTCTAACGAATATGTTTGTAATTAAATGATAAACCAAATTGCCCTTATAAGAATATTGACAAAGGCAGGTATCTGTAAAGACATGGTGAACTGACCAAAAAGTCATCGTTGTTACATCTGCTTGAGAGCTTATATTATGTAAATTTTAACTTGTAAAACATTGCATTCAATGATTTCGTCAAATATAGACGACTTATGATTCTAATGTAGCATTTGAGGTTACCACTGGAAGTTGAGTCTTTTCTACATTCAATTTACTTACTATCTGATGCTATTGAAGAAGGACATATAAGTTCAGAAAATCTTCAGGTTTGGTTGGGTTGATAGTTGAGATATATCTAAAGACCTTGTAAACTATTCAGGTTGCGACTTATTCCATTGTATACTGTTTTTATATTGCTCAATTATACAAGTACACAATACCAGTATGCATTGTGGAAAAAGACTTTTCGTGCCGTGGCGTTTTAGATCGTAGCCAAACTGTTCTTGCTTTCAGAAGCCAGAATTTGTTCTGTCCCGTCTCCCCTCCTCTTCGCGCTTCGCCTTCCTTGTTAAAAACGCAACTCCATGATCATGAACAGAAGCTTCAGCATGAAGAACAGAAGTTTAGAAGCTTAGACATTTAG
>ONZA01008529.1:6878-21086 GCA_900322205.1 Kewa caespitosa
AGTAGTTGCTAAAAGAACTTTGAGCAAAAACGTTGATGATGAATTAAGTATGTTATAAGTGATCGTTCTAGTGTCTTTTTCTTTATTTAATGATTGACCCATTTTAGCGACTTTTTTTTANNNTTAGTGATTGTTTAACGTTCTATATTGCTATTATACACTAACATATTGTCATTTATTATATTAATTATAGAAATATTTTATCAAATTTTGGCTTTTAATTGACTCCTTTATTGACACTTTTTTGTGGTTATTTGAAATCATGAGCATAAAGCTTCGAAGTAAATTAAAGAAATAATTGCAAACAAAAGGAAAACTGATGTTCCCGAAAAAGGAAAACATAAAAGTACAAGCATACGTTGGTTTGTTGGATTTTTTTGTTTTATTTTGTTCTTTTTTTTTAAAAAAAATTTTGTATCATTAGTTACCCTGTAAGTAGTCACCGTTTAAAGGGACATTTTGTCCATTTTGATTATTTGTCATATCTTTGCATTACTGATCTTTTTAAGCTCTTATTATTGAACTAGTAAATACATATAGTGACGCTTTAAGGATATTTAAAGAGCCAAATATGAAATCGGTAAAAATGCATACTTGATATTGTTTTTTTGGCAAATAATTTTTTGGCTTATTAGTGACCCTACATAGTTCATTAGTTATCTGTTGTGTTTGATGAAGCTTTTTTGGCATGAAAAGTGATTTTTTTTTTTAATAATTGAGAGCATATATATGAGTTGCTCTCTTTTTTTTTTTTTTTTTTTGATAATTATATGAGTTACTCTTCTTGTTTGGGGTTTGTGACACATCTTAATATTTTTATTCTTTTTTTTTTTTTGGTAGGATTTTGATATATCTATGTGATACTCTTGTGGTTTGTGACACTAACATGGTATAAGATGGCTTTCTCAACAAATTGGAGGAATTCAACAACTGCCAACTAAAATGTATCAAGGAGTTGAAGGAGATAAAGAAAAAGGAAAAGGAAGAAAAAAAAAAGCCAAGGAGGAAAAAAAGAAGTGAATATGTTGCGATGGATTCCATGAATGTAATTAGTATGCAACTGCAATTCTCTGAAATTCAGTTGTGATCTGTGGCTAAAGTAACGTACAATTCAAATAATGTACGTTAATCTTTGATTATTATTTTTTTTTAGAAAAAGGTAAAAGTTTGGTTACAACGGGTAAGTCACTCTCTGCCGGAGAGTAAACCCCTCTTATCATTTATGAGAATATACAAAGCGCTATCATCTAGGAGTGAGAAACTATAAGTATTGACAATCGAAAGGCCAAACTGGGACAAATAGTCTCATGCCCTATTTCCTTCACGATAAGCATGGTTAATGGAGGCGGAGGGGATTTGCTTAAGAAGAAGCCTACATTCCTGGATAATTGACTAGATCTGCCACGGGATGGAAGAGCGGCATTTCAGTGCATTAATAACTGTTAGGTTATCCCCTTCAATAAGGAGATTCTGAGGATGATGATCGGCGGCATTACGAATACCATTTCGAAGTGCAGTGGCTTCGATCAACAATACTGAGGTGGTGTCGAGATTCGTAGCTTCAACATGGATCAAATTGCCCCTGCAGTCACGGATTATGTAACCAGCGGCTGAGTCTTGTTCTTTACAAGCACCGTCGAAGTTGAGCTTGAGGGCTCCATTAGGGGGGCGGACAAGCTGATATCAACTGTGGTCGAATTCCTGAAATCAGAATTTTGGTTTGTGTCTCTAGAGAAAGGAAGGTCGAGATCCATTCTGGCATTCCATTCCTGAAATAGTGGTGCAGGCTGAAGGATGGAAGCAATTTGAGATGACATTATCTGACGAAATTTTTTCTCATTTCTTGTTTTCCAAATAATCCACAGGAGGTAGGCAACCTTTTTAAATCGAACTGTTGGGTCCTTATGCAAATCTGATAACCATTTGCGTACATCAGTCGGTGCAGAAGTCTGCTGTGTAGTAGCCCATTGCGTAGTTGCTACATTATTCCAGAGTTGCTTTGACCATTCACATTCTAAGAACTGGCCGGTGGTCTAGTGTTTCTGAGTGGTTGTTACAGAGTGGGCATTTATCCTCTACAGTCATTCCTCTATGTTTGAGGAGGTTACAAGTGGAGAGAGCCTTGTGGAAGAGAAGCCACAAGAATATTATGAGCTTGGGCGCTATATTTACCTTCCAAATTCAAGAATATTCCCAATTTGGTTCAGTTCCATGCCTAATGTCATGAACTAGTCGGGTTGCAAATTTAGTATTAAAAAGTCAAGTTGCCGAGTATCCCCATACTGTACTGTCCGGGATGGAGCAGTGAGGAATAGAGATACCCTTTATAATTTTTGCTAAGTTCAATGGGACAAACTGAAGTAGTTTGGGGAAATTCCATTCAAAATTATCATTGATAAATTCACTGACTTTAAGATCTATATTATCAATAGTAGTTCTATCCAATTTCAGATTATCTGGTAGACACCAGTTGTCGAGCCAGAAGTTTATATCTGTGCCATTTTCCACTATCCATCATATACCTTTTCTAAGGATGGGTCTATTAGAAGAATCCGATTCCATATAGGCGAGTTTGTACCTTTCTTTTTTGCTTCTAAGAAAGACTTGTTATGTAAATATTTCACAGTAATGGACTTGACCCACAAATTTTGTGGTTGAGTTAAAATTTTCTAGTATAATTTGCTTAAAAAGGCTTGGTTCGTAGTTTCAGTTTTACGGAGCCCAAGGCCCCCTGGCTTTTTTATCTACAAAATTTATTCCAGCCAGGATAGGGATTCCTTGTGAATTTCCATTTGATTTCCAGAAGAATTGTCTGTTAATTTTATCCAGAGTTACGCAAGCTTTGTGGAGGATTTGGTTTCATTGCATAACATAGGAAGGCAAGGCTTCCAGGTTGCTTTGGATGTGAACTATTTTTCCTGCTTTGGACAAGGTCTTAGAAGCCCAGGATTGGACTTTATTGGACGTTACGCTCAGTTTATTGTCAAAAGTTAATTTATCCACTTTCTTATTATTAAAGTGGATTCCTAAGTATTTACCCAAGGAAACAGTCTGGGGATATTGAATATAGTCGCAACTGCTTGTTTAGAATGACTTGTTACTTTCTTTGAGAACATAAGTGAAGACTTATGGTAGTTAATCTGTTGACCCGATTGAGCATAGAAGTTGTCAAGAATAGATTTGACAATTAATGCTGATTTTCGGTTAGCTTTGCATAATAGGATGCTATCATCAGCAAAGAACAAGCTAGGTATTGTAGGTGCCCTTGGCACGATTTTTAAACCCACTCCACTCTTTTTGTCTAGAGAGGCTAAGGTAAGGCGCCTAGCTAATACTTCCATACAGATGATGAACAAATAAGACGATAGTGGGTCCCCTTGTCTTAAACCTCTTGAAGGTTTAAAGAAGTCATGTAATTGACCATTAATATTAATAGAGTACGACATAGTGGTGATACATTCGGTAATCCAATGTATCCACTGCTGTGAAAAGACAAATTTATGCAGTGCTTTAAAAAGGAAGTCTCATTCTATTCTATCATAAGCCTTTTCCATGTCAAGTTTCATTGCCATCTAGCCTATTTTGTTATTAGATTTATAGAACATATGATTGATTTCTTGCATGAATAGTAAATTATCCCGCATACTCCTTCTAGGAACGAAATCATTTTGTAGAGGGCCTATAATAGATTCTAGGATTGGTCGTAGCCTATTGACTAAGATTTTAAATAATTTTATAAATCGTATTGCACAGACTAATAGGTCTAAAGTGATTCGGATTGTCCGCGTCTTTGATTTTGGGGTCAAAGTAATGATGGTGTGATTGATTTCTTTTAGCATTTAACCTTTAGTGAAGAATTCATGTATAGCATGACTAACATCATTCTGAATAATATGCCAATATTTCTGGAAGAATATTGGACAATATCCATCTGGACCTAGTGCTTTATATGGTTCCATTTGGAATACAGCCTGTTTAATTTTGTTGTTAGAAACTTGTTGTAATAATAGTAAGTTCTATTCGTGTGATATCACTGGAGGTATTTCTAAGACTTGAAAATCGTTCCTCTTGTTATGGTCCTTTTGAAATCGTTGCCTAAAGCATTGGGTAAATTGGGTCACTACTTCTGCAAGTTCATCTACCCAAACTCCCGTGATCTTTAATATGATATAATGTTCTTTTGTGCACTCTGGCTTTCTAACATATATGGAAAAATATAGAATTATGGTTGCTATGGGTTAGCCATTGCTTCATGTAGTATTTTCCCCAGTATTTCTGGTTAAAAAGCATGAGTTTTTCTCTCAATTTAATAAGTCGATCTTGCCATTGGGCAAGCCTAGGGTCATTGGGGCTTGACATCAGAATGTTCTAAATGAATTGTAATTTCTTTTGATTTTTTGCGAATTTAGTGCAAATATTTCCATACTGGGCTTTGTGCCATGTTTTAAGATCATATTTTAGGTGCTTTAGTTTCCTAGTTAGGGAGAACATAGCATAACCTTGGGTTGGTGTTGCCCAGGCTTTTTGGACAATCTTGAATGATTCATTATTGTAAGTCTATCCAGGTTGGAACTTAAAAGGTCGGTTAATTATGGTTGAATTAATGCGGGTGTGGAAAAGTAAGGGTGCGGTCACAGTAGGAGAAATTTCCTGCTGTTATGATTGAATATGGGTAAATAGTCATCCTGTCATTATTGCAAAATGCTCTATCTAGTCTTTCGAAAACGAAAGAACTATGAATGGGTCATCACCATGTGAATGGGTTACCCATATAGGGCACATCGATTGCATTTGTATTTTGACAAAAGTCTTGGAAAATTTTGGTTCTGTTTAAATGTTTCATATTACCACCCTGCTTATCCCCAATAATGAACCAAGGGATATTTTAGGAGTTGGCCTTAATCGAGAGGCTGTTCCAAAAAGGTTGTTTGTCATTTGGTTGGGCTGGTCCATAAATTCCAGTGATAATGCTTTCTTTTTGGTTTTGTCTATCTAACACGTGCAATGAGATTGTTCTATTATCATTTTCCACTTATATGACGTCTATGGATGTAGTATTCCACAGAGCCCAAATTCCACCTGATTGTCCCATTGGGTTAATAATGCGGAATTGGTGAAATCCCAAGGACGAAGCTATGCGTTGGGAATTCGAAGCAGAAGTTTTCGTTTCTAGTACAAAAAGAATGTCGCGACTAAATTTTTGCTTAAGGAACTGAAGTTCTCCTTTTGCAGTAGGCGTTTTAGCCTCGTAATGTTCCAACTAATAATTCTCATTTACAAAAATCGATGGAAAAAGATAATGCATACAAAATACTAGCTAAAGGTACATCTGTGCTTATCGGTTCCGAAAATTTTCGTATAATAATACACATGAACAAGGGAAGTTGTGAAAGAAAGTACATATGGCTTGAATGCTTGGTGTACTCATGAAGTGTGGAACAATGCGAGGCCCGCATAGCATACCATAAGGCATTAGAAAAATAACAAAAAGAGCGCATATAATGAAAAAACATCAGCAGTTATAGCCGGCCATGCGTCTAGTTGAACTCCAAACAGAAGAATCGATATGAGTTCTAGTTGATGGCGAGGGGAGTTCGATCAGAAAAATGTAAATCACCACCAAAAATAGTAAAACTTAGTGAATTTAACGACAATATTTCATGGCCATGTTACGGTAAGAGTGTACTTTGCCACAACCATGGTGATACAATCGGTAAGGGTTCGAGTGAGGGGTATGACTAATGAGCAATGCAACTGGCTATCCATCCATGTTACGAATTGAGAGTGCATACAATCCCAGGGTCGATACCTGTGGCTTTTGTCAAAATAACATGCAAGAAGCACTAGGGCTTTGGTCATAGAGTATTTCGGATTGAAATCCCAATATCTCGGTCGAAAAATAGAGTAATATCATAGGCATTCAATAAGACATAGTATGAATGACGCATGATCAAGATAGTAAACAAGTAGCGTAGGAGTTCTACTAGGAAGATATACCATTACATTACATGAACAGCATAGACTAAAATAGCAGTGAACGGAGCGAGGCGCTCGAAATACAACAAGCTTCCACTTACTAACATAGTAGAAAGTTTGCAGGGGGGTGTAAAACATAGATAATACAACCAAAGTCATCGCAAGTATTACTAGTCCCAAAAAGAGTACATCGCACATGCAGGATACATAGAGTGTGAGGAAAACAGGCAAGGGCATGGATCATGACCAGTAGGCGTATATGATGAGAATTCAACCAAAAGAATCCTAGCGTCGGATAGCTGATAGGTAGGTTATAGCTATTAGGGAAAAGCAAGGATGCAACCTATAGACATGATGTAAAAGAATCAAGCAAGAGGCATAAAAGCACAAGTAGTAGGCTAAATGTCGAAGCATCATACTAAGCATGAGAACTGGCAGTGTCATTAGAGTCATTTGACTTTCTTTTCTAGAGGAAACGTTAGAAGGTGAAGTCGGTTCCTCATTAAAAAAGGTGAAAATATTATCATCTTCTGTATTATCATCTTCATTATAATCTTCAGAGCAATAAAAATCATCATCATTAAGGTCATCCTCGAGATCAAGGTCTAGAGCTAGTGTTGAAGATTGGTTAGGGTGAACTAAATCCAGGGTGTTGTTACTTTCTAGAGTTGTTTCAGGAAGATCGTTTAACACTTGAAAAACATTTGATGTGGGGGTGGTAGTAATTTTGTCATGAAGAGCTACATGTTTTGATAAGGGCATGCTAACCTCATTTGGGTCAATAAGGGGTTTTGTAGTGGACGGTACAGTATAGGGAGTGGCCCCCTGATGTTCATGGGCAGCATTGGTGGCCTCAGTATGTACAGGCTTTTGGGTTTGATCGGCCATGGGAGGAATCGATCTAAAATTGGAGTCAAGTTTAATCGAAAACTGGGCTCTAGTGACAATTTGGGGACGGACACGTATCAACTTATCACTATCCAAATTATCTTCATTAAGATCACCCGAAGGTTCTTCGCAGTCTTCATGGAATTGTTCAATAATAATTTGCGTGGGTTTATGAATCTTTCTAGAGAGACAAGCATCAATCTTGTGAGTCAAATTTCCACAAAGGGTACAGGGTGTAAGGAGGCCTTCGTAAGCTAAGGCGTATTCTTGGTTATCAATCTTATAAGACTCAGGTAGCGTCTTTGAGACATCGATACTAATTTAAACCCTAGCAAATTTTGTTTTTAGAAAGAACTTGGATTTATCATCTAGTCTTATAACAGACCCTACATGACTAAGTAAATGCTTAAGAGAGTCTAAGTTCCAGTTTTGCAGCAGGAGACAATAGACACGAATCCATTGATCTACGTGCGTTATGTGAGATATATAAGGATTAAATTTAGGTGACCAAGTCTGGAGAACAAAGTTTATACCCCTAACGAACCAGGGACGATTGTTTCAAACAAATTGCTTATCATCCACATTAGAAAATTTAATAAGAATCCAGTTGTTACCTGTAGGTTTAAAGGACACCTCGCCTTTCACGTGTTTCCAGTCATATTTAAGGCCGCCTACAATACTTTTAAAGTTAATAGGGTCGCCCCATACTTTACCTATGAGACACACGGCTTTAAGTTCAGCCTGAATGGTCGTGACACAAGGGTGGTGAGCTTCGGTCGACTGGTGAGAAGGCGTGGCAGGGGGCGGGGTAGCAACATTATATTCCAGATCCCCACCTAAGCCGATGGATTCACTAGTTGGAATCTTACTTGCGCAATAACAACAGTGAGGTTCAAGTGTTGCAAGGGAATAGATATGCGTATCTTTAGCAGCCATCCCATGTGTGACGTCACTGTATGACGCCTTCGGAGGGGGCCATATTGACAATTCTGGCAAACACGACTATTCTCCCCGGGGATCATTACTAACACCAATCGGGGAGTTGAGAAGTACATAGATTAGTGGTAGGAGAATTAGGTGGCAGAAAAGGCGCATTTTTATTATTTCTAGATGGAGTATCTGGGGCTGAGATAGAGTTCATATTATATCGGGTGAAGTCGTGTGGATAGTGAGCGAAGAATTGAACGTATGAATAAGACCAAGCGTGATCAAGTATGCACAGAAAGAGAGGGAAGCAAGAACAAAGAGCAGAAGTGATAGTACATAGGAACGAGAAGTGAGGGCATGCAGCGAGGAAGGGGTTTTAAATAACCCATGCAAACACACAAAGGGGTGTGGCACTAAGAGGGAATGAAACTTAAGACAAGCCAAAAAATCCAAAATGACATGCAAAAGAGGCGGCCAAGAGAGCTCCACGTTTTGAATGGTTAAAGGTAAAACAGTAAAAAAAAACTAAGAACAACAAAGCCACGCAGTGCGAAAGAGTAAAAGGGAAGAGAAAAGTCAGCGAATACCAAACAAAAAATAGGTAAATGCACTTCAAAGAATCAGTGAAAGGAAGAAGACAAGCAATAGTAATAGCATAGTAACCTAAATGGAAGGTATTGTAGAACAATAAAAAATACACACAAAGACAAAGGGAGGTGAGAGAGTGAGGGGGAGAAAAGCATAAAGACAAGAAGCACAAAGAAACAGAAAGCTTCACACAGATGAACTAAAATCAAAGAGCCAGAAACTGTAAGCAAGAAGGCGGTAAAAGGCAAACGACTCATAGAACTCAAAACCACCATCAAAATAACAGATCCAAAAGTAAGCAAACAGAATAAAGTTCTGGAAAAATTGAAAACAATGAAACACGTAATATGACCAAAATTAGACAAGTAAGCAAAGCAAAGAGAAATGCCACATATCATAAAGATCCAAGAAGTCGACTTAGGAGAGTCTATTAAATCCCATACCACTACTCCAAAAATATAGATGTGGGCAAGAATAGAGCAAACAACACAATAAAGGGTATAGAAATAGCAATTAGGAACAAAAATAAAGACCAATAAGTAAAAATTCAAGCAAATATTGTTGCTAATTAACTGAGTACCAAACCACAAATGAGAAACGTACACATCTGGGAGGAAGACCCAAATGGAATGAAAATCCCATTGGTGTCGAGAAAACCCATAGCTGAGATTAGACTTTGAGAAATACGCGTAATTGATTAGGAAATCAAACAATCCCGAGATATCAGAATCCACCAACGAATGAGAAACTATCCAAAAGACAGAGCTAATCCATGAAAATCCTAATTCAGAATTAGGGTTAATAACGAGAAGAAACCCAGGTTAGGGGTGGTACCAGCATAAATGAAAAGGCCTCAATAGTAATATCGATTCTTAGTTCAAATTGATTCAACAAATCAACATGAAAACAATTAATTATGGAAAAGAGAAGGGGGAATTCGCAGTTGTTGTTATTGTAAAAGTTGATGCTAATCAGCTTGTGGTTGGATTGGTGCGTTAGATGAGGGCCGGTGTTCAGGGGTTCAGGAGGGGCTTATGGTTCATGGGGGCGGCGGGGGTAGAGACCCAGACAAAAACCCTCTTTTTTCTAGAGAGAAGAGAGAGTTTCTCTCTCTACTCTAGGGTCTTTCGATTTAATTTTTTAATAAGACGTTAATTTCTGATTTGAGTAAGTGAAGAATATATATATGATTGTTGCAATTGTATATGTAGCAATATATGTAGTGATTTGAGTTTCTCTCTCTACTCTAGGGTCTCTCTCTACTCTAGGGCCGGTGTTCGGGAATATATGTAGCAATTGTAGCTAACAAAATGAAAGTATGATTGTTGCAATTTTTTTTGCATCTCATTCTTGTGAAATTCCTAGTGATATTGAGAGGGGAAGGTTATTTAGTGACCATGTAGATTGAATAAGTGACCCCATCATATTAATGTGAATTATGTGCATTGACAACCCTGTATAGATCATTAGTGGCACTTCGGTCATAAAATTCCTTGAAAGATTAATTAGTGATTTCTGGAATTGTAGTTTCAGCTCATGCATTACAAACCCTTGACATGGTCATAGGTGACCCTGCTAGGATCACTAGTGATTATTGGAGCATTAATTAGCATCCAGTGACATGATAATTTCAATTCTTGCATTACATACCCTCATGATCATTAGTGACCCCTTAGCATGGTCAATAGTGACATTGTGAAGGTAATTTGTTACCCTATACGGTTCACTAGTGACTATGTATGGGATCATTAATGATCCCTAAGGGTCAATAAGCTAAGCATGCATAATGACAACCTTTAATACATTAGTGCCCTTGAAAGGAGTCATTAGAGACCCTACATGTATAACTGAATAAACTTGTTAAAACATTATTGTAACACCTAAATATTTGTATATATCACACTTATTTTTGAAACCATTATCTCTCACGTATATTTGATCACAAAGCAACAAACTAAAAAAAAAAAAAAAAAAAAATTGCCCCAAGAGCTCCCAAAAGAAACAACCTGGCTGAACAAAAGAAGTTCAGGACGTCAAAGTAATAGATAGTAGGCACCTACCTCCTCGCAAGCACTCCCGAACAATCTTCTCTTCAACAGCGTGTTGACATGAATAGTCGGATGATAAGTAATCTTTCTTCCGTCAAACCAAAGCTCCATGACCATGAAGAAGTCCAAGATTGTCATTGTCACCTCCCCAATAGGCACTTGGAAGGTGTTGATGGGATTTCAAAATAACTCCAACATGCAGCAAACCCCCAACCGCTTTGTTGACACCATGTCCTCCAATGCGTTGAAAAAGGGGCTGAACCCAAACTCCATGCCCGATCTCGGATCGAGTCACTCAACCCCTTGTCCAAGAGCTCCACTACTTGGGGAACATTCTCATAACACCAGCTCATAAGTCACTTCAAACTTGACGTGCTACTATTTTTTAAAGTAAAAACATAGCATATCTCAAAAGTTACCAAAAAAAAAATGTAAGAATAACGACATAAAATTAAGAAACCTTGAACTAAACATTTCACTTGGTCTATTTTAAGTCATTTAACATAAAGGATGCGAACACTACAACGAGCGTGTTGGCTCGACAGCTAATCCCAACATAAAAAGCATAGTTTGTCAGCTAGACAAAGCATCAAGAGTTCAAGGGTACTCACATTTGGCATACATGTTCAAGATCAAGGAATATCAAAGCAACTACATTTTACACTTATATACAAAGCGTTTCAAAAGAAGGATTGATGTCATCACGAGTATATATTGAGCACATGATGACAAGTGCTCCTCGGGTTCAACAAGGATCATGCCCAGGCCTCATTCGATCGAGGTCCACTTCCGGATCCCGCATAGGCCCACCTTTTTGCAAGCCTTTTTCCATCTCTCTTCCTCTTCAAAGGCGATATCCATGGGGTTGCTAAATTGCTCTGACTTTTCCTCTACATGTGAAGTGTAAGCACCTTAGTCCATTGTTATCACAAATTCAACAACAAGTTGAATTTCACACGAGAATTGAAAATTCATTTCAAAACAAGGATTTTAAGACCCAAAATTTTAATTATCAATCTCATGTGTAAAAGCAAAACTTTTTTTTATATTAAGATTGAAAAAAAAAGGAATAAGTCTAGAATGAATCCCTAAAAAGAATAAATTTCAAGCAACAAGTCTCCACTCAAAAGCTTCAAAAATCAGCAATGGTTTTTTAGAGAGAGAAAGACGTGAGGAATGATGAATAATTCAACATTCTGACCTTTTTGAACCCTGACTAGAACCATGCGGATCAACACTGTGGGACATGTAGTTCGAAATTGCTGACTTATCGATCGATAGCCACGTGAATTTCAATCCATTCTACTTCAGATTAGTTGGCCTCTTTTGTGGGTCCATTTCAGTTTTTTGCTCCAATGAGCGCATACATCCCATGAACCTCCTTTTTTAGGCGTGCAAACTATATAATTAATTCAAAAGGACCCCACATTTTTTAATAATGTAAAGGCTAAAAAACCCATATAATTTTTTAAACATGGATTTGAGATTCGGGATGAAGTTCTCACATGAAGGGTATACGAGTAAGTACATATCTTCCCTTTATCCCCTTGACTTGCATGCAATTAATCTAATAATCTCAAAGGCTAATCCGATTTGAAATCCAATCAAGTTTCTATTTTGATGAAGTTTATTTAATTGCTAATCTTTGTCTTATTCGAACTACANNNCTTGCTCAACTCACATAATCCAAAGTAGTCCTTCATATGAACATGAATATATACTATATAAGAATAATAATTACGTGACCAAACGTTTATGCCTTGCTATATGGACGGAATTTGAGGAAACAATACATATCATTGTTTGTTCTTTATCTTACCTCAATCCCTTACTCATTTCATTGGACATGAGAAGTCTACAAGACTATAGCTACTAAGGGGTACAGACTTGAAATAAACCAAGCTAACATCTCTAGACTTGTCCCTTAAACGATGTCCCTTCCGTGAAAATCTAAATATTTATTAATCTTGAAATTTTTTAAAAAAAAATCATAAAAAATTTCTTAAGGTTTATAAATTTCAGTGGCAAATTTATCACACAAATTGTAATCCCTAATCTTCAAAATATACAAAATTAACACACCACAAGCGATAATTGACCAAAATTCATCCATAAGAGATGTGCCAGTGAGCCTCTCGCACGAGGGTCGATGATGGGTCTAGGCCTCTATAGTCTCTTGGAATTCCAATTGAAGACTTTGGATGATTGACACTACCAACCATAAGAAAAAAAAAAAAAAAAAAAAAAACTCTCTTGGCCTCTGGAGCTAGATAGTATCATTCAGAAGGATAGATTATTAGGTGTTGCCTCCTGGGGAAGCTAAGCCCCTAATGTACTCTTTTCCTAACCCAAAAAAAAAACAAAAAAAAAATAAAAAAAATAAGAGAACCATGCCACTATATTTTTTTTGTTGGATACGGAGACAAGAGTTAGAATTGGGTTTCTAGCATTAGCTATATCTCAAGGCCTACAATAACTTATATATTAATTTTCTTAGCTTCTAAAGAAAGAATGTTTTTGGCTAATTCCTTGTCTCCTAGGACTCCTATGGGGGCTAGGGTTCGTACTCATAATAACAATCTTTATTATTTGGAATACAATTTTTCAAAATTGATTATGTTTTCTTGTCGACTGCTACTTCCCTTTTAGGGCACGGGTCCTCGTCAACCGTCACTTGTTATGCTTAAAATTGGAGACCCACCATTAGCAATTCTTATATGATACATCTAGGGTAATCATCCTTTAAATACACCCAACTAAAAAATTAAAAAAAATACAAATGGACCTCCAACTAATTTTGAACTTCAAATGTGAGATTTAACGGGTGAGTGTAGGAAGGATTCTACACCTCAAAGGTGTAGGATACATTTTGCATGTGTACCATTAAGGCCCTGACATGAATCTGTACTTTGCCTTGATGTGTTCATTTGTTCATTGTCAGTCATGGTATTTCATCGTCTTTGTTGTTTATGTCATTGAATTAAAATTTTCAATTACAATTATCTTATTTTCCTATTTATTTGTTTTTCACATGTTTCACTTCTTTACCCCCTTTTCTTTTCTATTTTCTTACTTCCTTTTTCCCTCTTTCTCGTTTTACTTTTTTCATTTTGTGTTCTTTTGTACTTCAGGGTCTTGGCCTCATTAACAACGAGTTCTGAGCTAAGATAAAAGGTGGGTTGAGGAGACAACACCCAAAGCAGGAGAAAACACCATTCAATTAAGGAACGAGTAATCTATTCGAGATCGTTGCACATTGAGCTAATTTTCAAGCCATAAAGCTTCATACAAACTCAGATTGGAGCATTCCAAGAGGCGATGAAAAGCTAAGACTATGACCTACAACTTTCATGTTCAGTGCCACCATGCAATACTAATGCTTCAATGAAAGAACGAGTCCTTAAGGTTGTATAGACAAGTGGGCGAACCCACTATCCGTCCAAGTAGCGCGACAAAAATTTCAACCTTCCAAAAATCTGTTGGCTCCTCTGACACAATTTCCCAGGTCTTAGGTAGACTAGGCAACCATTTCAACTTGTCTATTCATCCCGAGGCTAATTGACCCATTCAGGATTTGTATAAATACCCCATCTTCTTACCATTTTGGATATTTTATTAACAATACTTTTAACCTCAATTTTAGAGAGGAACCGAGCTGCATAGAAATTTTATGGACATTTTTTTTAAGATTATTACTGAAGTTGATCAAAGTTGTCTTCTTTTTTATTATCTTGCAATTAATTGGTTGCAAACCCTCACCTTCTCCTTTTGCTCTCTTTAC
>ONZA01008536.1:3280-24477 GCA_900322205.1 Kewa caespitosa
GACAATCGTGCACTCGAGGGTGAAGAGATGGAGAAATGCAGAGAACTATTACCCAGAATGTTTTAAGAGTAAGAGAGAAGAATGAGAGCTTTTTTGGATGATCAGAAATGAAGGAAACAGATGGGTATTTAACAGTCCAAAACAGACTATTACAAGGCTTGATTTCGGGCTGAAATCAAGGCCAAAATCTGGGCCATTAAGGTAGGAAATAAACTGACCCAGCTAAGCAATGAACCTGGACCGTCAAATTGTAACGGTCCAGTCAAAGGTCAAATTCAAAAAGTCAAATGGGCTCGACCCAAAAATATAGGGCCCAACCAACCAACTCACCCCCGCACCCGCACCCGCGCCCAAGCCCAGGCCCGGTCCGGTCCGGGCGGGCGCGCGCGCGCAAACTATAAGTCTGAACAAGGAGCCTTATAAACACTACCTATCTCTTCCAATCTTCCTATGTGGGAGAACAAGAAACAAGAAAATGAACAATGGCCAAGAGAGCCATTATTCCAACAAGTACATCATTGACAACCCAATATGTGAGATTTGCAAAGAAAAAAATAATGAGTCCATTCATCACCTCTTCCTTCACTGTCCTCAAGCTGTTGGTTGTTGATCTGACAGTGCTAATTTCAATTGGGTTGGTCATGACAAACCATCAAGCTCCTTCTTCGAATGGATTGACCACAAGGATAATAACGAACGAGACGTGGAAGAAATCCAAAAGATCACCATCCTAGTATGGGGCATTTGGGAATGCAAGAAACAGCTTTATCTTTCGCCAACAAAGCTTCAGAAGTGAAGAAGTGCTTGTTAAAGCAAAATCGCTTCATCAAGCTTGGATCGCAAGAATGAAGAATGAGATGGTAGACCATATCCTCTTCTCTAATTCCAGAAGCACAGAAAAGAATAGCCCCAATTCTAGAGTGTTGGTTCGCTGGAGCACCCCAGAGACAAACTACTTCAAGATCAATTTTGATGGATTGGTATCGAATGGAAGGTCCGCAGCGGGTTTCATAATACGCAATGCAGCTGGTGCTCTTATAGAAGCAGGATCTCAAAGCCTGAAAACTAACTCTGTTTTGATAGCGGAAGCAATAGCCATGAGGAACGGTATTGCGAGAGCTCATGAACTAGGGATTGACAAGGTGCATGTCGAAGGGGATAACTTGATGGTTATTCAATCCCTCAGAGATAGTTGGAAGGTCCCATGGAAGATTTCAGGGCTCATCAATGATGCGCAACATTTCCTCAAGCAATGCACTGATTTCAAGATTAGCCATGTTTTTCGGGAAGGCAACAGGGCGGCAGATTGGCTTGCCCGCCAAGGTTCTAGAACAGGAGGATATTTTAATTGGTCGGTGTCTTGGTCCTTGGAACTAGATAGTATCATCCAGGCTGCTGATTCATTAGGAGCCGTTCTCGAGAGGAGAGCGTCCTAAATTCCTTTTTCTCTTCTTACCCATTTCCAAAAAAAGAAAAAAAAAAGCGAAGCAAGTAAGTACGGAGAAGCACTGTGTTCGATCGGGCAGAAAATCAAGGGCTTGTTGGTCGATCGGTCTGTGACATGGGCTACGACATTGAGCTCGTTCGCATATATGTTTCGGTTCCTTGCTTTTCTAATTTTGTATTATCTTCTAGTGTTATTCTAGAATACTTTAAAGACTAGTTTTCTATTGTAATTAGGACGTTCCTAGTGTTTTATTAGGAAGGAAATCCTATGTGGGTTAGAAAAGTCTTGGGGAAAAAGATATTTACTAGAACTAGGATTGCTCCATGAGACTCTATATGAGAGAGGTCTCTCCCATTTTTTTTTTAAGTGTGCTCAAGAACCATGTAGGATCTTTTTGAATGAGTCGGGGTTCAGGGGGGTTTGAGTGAGACACCGAGAGAGAGATCGCACCTCTGTGGGGTGACTACATGTGGAAGTTGCATCTTGGGGTTGTTGAAGTTACGGGAAACACAATTATTTGTCGGGGTAGATAGCATAGGTAAGCTCGTGGAGCTTGGGGACCTTGGGTTATTACCTTGTAACCTCTTGATAATAGTGAATGTATTTCGGATTGTATCGTCGATCCCGTAAGTTTTTCCCATTTGGGTTTCGACGTAAGAAAATCTCTTGTGTCGTCGTTGTTGTTATGTTCTTGAACTTGTGCAATCGGCTTCTGCGTACGTTGATGATATTATCCCCGACATATACGTTACGCATGTAATTTTTTTTCCATGTAATTGTATAGTTATGTATTTACACAAGGATGATAGATTTGATACATATATGTATTCATCTTTTTAAGGTCGACATATGCATGGGAATGAACTCTAAAAGTGTATATGATTGGTCTACACTTACATAAAGATAATGTATATTTAATGACACAGAGTCTCTGTTTCGAAAATGGAAAAAAAAAAAATGAATATCTTGATCTTATGCAATATGGAAAGATAATCACAGAACGAATATAATAAACTCGCTCGAGAAAGTTTATTATAACCACCACATCTTAGCATGCAAAGAAGGGAGAAGGAAGTACATGTACGAGCAATCATTTGAAACCTTATTACATTATGAATTCCAAATAAGAACGATGGAACATTAGAAACACATAACTTGCATAATTCCTTATACCAAGTTACCAACACGTAGATAGAGTAAAAATACGTAAAACAACCTCATGACTTTAACTTCATAAATGCGTTGCTCTCACATCATGAACTGTGATTCGAGGATCTTAATGATTTTTTTGTCTGCCTGGAATGCCTTGGTGAGGACATCAATAGGGACTAATGGGTTAGAGCCAATCATTGCATTGGCAATTGAAAGTACGCCAGGGTTTTGGCTACTGAATGCAGCGTATGCCACGGCTGGGGTTTTGCCGATATTTAGTTCAAAGTGAATGAGGCCTTGAGGGAACACAAAGATGTCTCCGACATTAAGGACCTTGCTAACGAACCGGTTGGGTGCCCCATTCGCGCCGTTAGTGGTCACAAAACCAACAAAAATCTTACCCTCTAAGACGGTAAACAACTCAGTACCACGAGGATGAATGTGGGGAGTGTTGAGACCACCATACGGGGCAAAGTCAATACGTGATATAGACACCCCTTGCGTGTTGAGCCCTGGTAAGTTTGCTGCAGTGACACTACTACAGAATGTTTTATCAACGACCAAATTTAACGTCAGTACGGAAATCTCGTCGCAAATAAATATCAATCACGACCAGTTAGTCGTGGTTGGAAAATTCAAAGACGACGATACGCAAAACTGGTCGTAAAAAATTGAATCCCGTCCCAAGAAAAAAAGATACACGAACTGACAACTAAATGAAAAAAGATTAAGAAACAAAGAAAGAAATGGCACAACTACAGAGAGATAAACAACAGTCCTTTGGGGCTTTTTCTCTTTCGTTCTCTCCTCTTTCAATTGAAACCCAGTAGAGCAGAACACCTAGTGCCGCCGCCACACCATCTCTATCACCTGAGCCCTAATAGCGACGCCCCCTTGCCTCCGCATCCTCATCTCTATGGCGTGAGTCCTAGCACCGACGCTGGGCGGGAATCGCTCCACCCGAGCCATCTCTCCGTCACCTGAACCCTAACAGCAATTTCGCGCACACTTGCCTCCCAAATTGTGCCTCCCGATCCCATTAAGCATCAGGTAATTTGTGTTAGGGTTTCGTTTCTTATTTTAGGGTTTTATATCTATTTTTAAGGTTCAATTTCTAATTTAAGGGTTTATTTTATATAAAGAAGACGAAGACACATACATGCTACGAAGTTGTTATCTGTAGAACTGATCAATTAGAAATGATTAGGAAATCAAAATTTTAAAGCACACAAAAGAAGGCGT
Source organism: Kewa caespitosa (assembly GCA_900322205.1). Classification (NCBI taxonomy): domain Eukaryota; kingdom Viridiplantae; phylum Streptophyta; class Magnoliopsida; order Caryophyllales; family Kewaceae; genus Kewa; species Kewa caespitosa. Next base: position 7,122 of record ONZA01008536.1, read on the forward strand.
CTAGTCTTCTAATGGCAGTTGAGACAATTAAATTTTTGATTGGTTTGATTTGAACTTCAAATGGATTTGTCGAGAAAGGTAGTAGAGGTCTTACCAGTTGTGCTGCATTATTCTGAAAGTCATTTAATTTATTGGGTTGTATAATGGATAAGTTATACAATTTGGGTCAAACAAGAAATTTGTGCACACACTTGAGAGATTATGTCTATTTCTTTGTACTCTGACTTGCTTCTCGTCAATGTGAATTTGTGATGGTTGGCTCATAGTTAGTGGTTACCAATCATCTTAAATAGGTGGCATGTCATCACCTTTTTTGAGAGGTGAGTTCACTAAGTAAGTACTCCATTTCTACAAAAATATATTGATTTTAAGAAGCTATGTTTGCAGTCATGCTATGTTCATGGATTTGTTCTCAAACAATTTAGTACTTGGGGCAGTGAGGCAAGAGGCAGGGGTGGTTACGAGAGGTCGGGTGACTGGGGAAGGCTTTGTTTTACCTGGACGGGTGTGACATGTTTAAGGATACTAACTGTGTAATTGTTAACATTTCATAATAGAGTACTCATTGTGGCATTGGGGGTAGTGACAACAGGGTTTGTTATGGCACGTTGGGTGTGGCGGGTTCAGGGACGGTGTGTTGTAGAAACAATGGTATGGCCATGCATGATGAGGCAAATGTACACTACATTGACATAATTGATCACACAACATTTGGACATTGATTTATTCAGAGAAAATTTGGGGTGACACCAAGAATTGGTTGGCAAATTGACCCTTTTGTGCATTCAGGTGTGTGAGCCTACTTATTGGATGCAAAGGTGAATCTCTCTACATGAGGTAGCTAGTGTCGTATAATGCTTGTTTATACTTATTTCACTGTTTGAATTGGGTTAAGAGCATGTCCTTGGTTGTAACGTTGAAGTGTTAGGATTTAAAAAGCTTGTTATGTGCTGGTAATAATGTGGGCTTACTCCTGTCCTTGGTCTGTGTTGATGTTGGGGTGGGGCGAAGCTTGGTGCAATGCAGGTGGTGGTCGGAGGGTATGTGTTGGTGCAATGCAGGTGGTGATCACGGGGTGTGGTGCTGATGATCAGGGGGTGTGGCTTGGTGCAATGCAGGTGGTGAACATGGGGTTGTGGGTTGGTGCAGTGCACGGCTTGGTGGTTGGTTGGTGTTGGCACTGCAGGGTTAGGGCAAAGTTGTTGGGGTGGTGCTAGGGCTGACTTGGTGTCGGTAGTGTGGTTGTTCGCCAAGATGGGATTGTTCTCTTTTCAAATGAAACTATGCCAAAGTTTGTGTAGATTTTTCTATAAGAAAGGAAGACTGCTTCGATAGGACCGGTAAAAAGAGACTATTCTTATGTGTTTTCATGTTAGAGTTACATGGTATTTTTCGATTGTTGGTGGTCATACATGTATTCGCGTTTCTTTTTTTCCTTTTCTTTTTTTCTTTCAATTGTTAATGAAATTTATGTTGTTATTAAAAATGAAATTTTGTACGTTTTCCTTGTTGATTATTTGTCTAACTACTTTTTTTGGCATTTCTTCTTGTGCAGGTACTTGATGATGACGCGATGGGCCTATATTCAAAATTATATAATCATTGGGATCGGAATGTAGGATTTTGTTTTTTGTTTTTTGTTTCCTCAAACAATATATGTTGATTGGTTGGGACGTAACGTTTGACAATTAAGTCCCCTAGCCTTGTTTAGAGAATACTAAATTTTATTTTTGTATTAAATTAGTTCTAGAATTTCATGGTACAGTTTTTGGAAAGGCCAGGCCAGCGAACCAGAATATTGTGTTATTGGCGGATATCTATAAAATTAGTTTGTTACATAAAATATTGGAATTCTATTACTATTTTCTTTCTGTGCAAAGGACGTACCAAATATGAAACATGGGGGAATCAAAATTTTCCTGATTGGATACAAAATAATTGCGACCACTAAATATTGGCCGTTAATAATTGTAAGTTGACCCGCCAAAAAATTATTGCGACGGTAAAAATGGTCGTAAATGCTAAACATCCAAACTGCAAAAAGTATCTTACGACGGGAAAAACTGGTCATAAATACTACCATTAACGACGAGAAAAGAGCATGGTCGTTGTACATAAACTTTACGATGGGACGCAAAACTCGTCGTAAACTATTAACGACGGCGGCTTCTACGACCGGTCACGACCGTACGCATTTCTCGTCGTAAAAGACCATTTACGACCGTTTTATGGTCTATAGCGACGAGTATTCCCGTCGTTGACAAGAAAATCTCTTGTAGTGTGACTTGGGTAACATTGGATCCAAATCGGTTTTTTGTGCTCCTTACAATGTTCAGCCCTGGGAAGAAGAAGTCATCTGCTACAACTGCCTTTGGGTCCTTGCAGAATAACCCATTCACGAAGACTGCCAAGAAAAATAGCTACGAATTATTAGCCATGATAATGATATATTTTGTGATTTGCTATGTATCCTTACAAAAATGCTAAAGTCAAGAAGTAGAAGAACAATATGCATAGTACGTGCAACAATTAGAAGGAAATTACCAGCAGAGTTGGGATCATTTGTGCCAACACAAAAATCCTGTAGCTGACTGGGATCTCGTGCATAAGTCACGTATGAACTAATCGAAAATAAACCAATGCATGCAACAAATAGAGCCCCCATCTTCTTCATTTGTAAGAATGTCACTCTTGTTAATTATGTAAGATAGATATGTATGCTCAAAACTTTAATATGCAAGGACTATTGAGCAGTTTGATGATCGGCTTGCTTGCAGAGGGACCATATTTATAGTCAAAGATCCAAGGTTACTTGAAGTATTTTTAATTGACAGCGTCGCAATTGACGTATTCGTTTGTTCGAATGACGACCAAGTTGTCCATGAAAATTTGTCAATTGAGACTACCGAATCCATACAAATACTGCTATTATATTACTACGTATATTTGTGGTGTGTAAGCAGGCGGTTTTCAATCATTGTACTTGTTATATATTTTTTACTCCTACTTAGGTAGTGCTTGGGAAGGTTTCAATTGCACCAGGCCAGCTTAGACTTGACGCGGTACCCCTTGGAAAATTGTCTTTCGCTATTTCAACTACTAGACGATTATCTGCAAAACGGTTCTGAACGCAATTGATATTGATTTACTGTTTCTTTATCATTTTTCTTGTTCAATTGATTGGAACTACAACAAACATTTGGCCATAGTATCCTAATTAGTTGTACTTTGAAACTCGATTGAAATGAATGATATTGAACATAATCACGAACTTTTTGAGAGAGACAAGATAGATTTATGACTTGAATTATATCGAATTGAAGTGAACTACATGTTTCTTATTTTGTTTTAATAAGAAAATTGCTAACGACACAAACAAAACAAGAATCAATGAAAATCTATAACTTCGAAGGGAGGGATATACCTTTTAGAAATTGCTCTCTCAATCCTTAAAAGGTAACAAATAAAGAAAAATGTGTTTAAACATGTTCTATCCTCCATACGTATCGTACTTAGGTACCTGTTTTGGTTAAATTCTACCAATGTGCTACTGCAGCTATGATTGTGGATCAAATAATCCAATCACTCAGAAAGAGCGTATGTAATGCTTGTATGAGAAAATGACGACTAGGAATAACAATAACGACACAAGATATTTTTTACGAGAAAAACCCTAGAATAGGGGAAAAACCTCGGTTGAAACCCTCAGTTGTAATCTGCTCCAACTGGTAATCAGTCCACTATACTTGTTTGAACCTTTACAACTGCTTTTTAGTACCAGTCGTATGAATCAGGTAACAATGAGACAAGTAAATATGAGTTGAGTACAAAGGGAACAATGTGAAAAGAATAGAGATGGAGAATAGTAGGGTTGGAGTGATGGGCGTCTCTTCTGAAGGTCTTCTCTTCTCTCATATAGCCTTTACTTCTAGCCGTTGCTCAACCCTACGCAACCGCCAATTGCTTCCTTGATTCCTGGAGGTAGTTCCTGGAATGTAGGAACTACTCTTCGACCATGTTCTTTCTCTGTTACAAGCTGATCTTTGTTCGTTTTTAGTGCGCCACTTCCCTTTGACTTAGTCTGCCATTCCTCAATAATAGCCACGTTTCCTATAAAGTAGACCGGTGTTTCTTTTGTTCGTTTTCGTGCCATTGATGTCTTCCTGGGGTAATTCCCACTTGATGTCATTCTGAGTTATGAATTTCTGAGCAATGTGTGATGTTCTGAGCAATGTGTGACGTTCTGAGAAATGTGGCACCAACAATTGTCCCCTAGTTTTTCAATTAAAATAGTCGAAAAACTGTTTTAACTCATTGTGGAGCGTGCAACTGCCAAATATTTACTCCACTACATCATTGCCTACTACCCTATAAAGCTGCATGTCACTTCTTTCTTTCAAAATTCAAACTGCCTTCTTCATTTTATCCCTTCTTCAAACTTTCTTTCTCTCAAAATATTTTCTCTGCTTGAAGCCAAAACAACGATTTCACACAGCTCCTCTGAGGTATTTCTCGTTCTTTTTGGTTAATCCTTCTAGTTTTTGAAATGGGTAAGAAAACATGGACTAGTAGAAACATAGATAGTTATAAGGGTAGGTTTAAAACTCATCAACTTGAGGGTTTAGAATTCACTGAAACTGGGGTTCTGGAAAAGGGTAGCGTAAAGAATGCATTTACTTCTGTTGAGTTAGACAATCTTCATAGTAAAGGGGTTTTTCCTGAGGGTTGTAAGGTAGTTTTCCCAGTAGCGCCAATAATGGCTGATTGGACCTGTCCTGGATGGTTCTGCATGTATTCGTACCCATTTGACAAAGGTTTGTGCTTCCCCTTCCCTAAGATCATTCAAGATTTCTTTGGTAGGTTTTCTGTTGCATTTAGTCAGTTACTTCCTGGGGTTCGGAGGCTACTACTTGGTGTGGATATTCTTGGTAGGAAGAAGGGTCTGGAGTTAAGTCTAGAGGATGTATTCTCCGTTTACCAGTTAAGGGGGAGTGGATCTCATAAGTACCAGGTTGGGATTAAGGAGGGGGATGAACACTTGATTCTTGGGTTGAGTGACACAAACGACCGTTCTTGGACGGTCCTATACATGTTTATCAACAAAGAATCCTTAGGTCAAGATGGGGACTTCATACCTGAGGCGTGGGTTACTTAAGGTAATCTATCTTTCTGAAATCTTGATGTTTTTCTTACAAAACTTCTAAAGTATCTTCTTACGTTGCCTGTTTTGCAGAGTTGAGCGTCAAGACGTTCAAGGGCGAGACTAGTAAGGAACGCATCGCTGCATTCTTGGCGGTTCCTGCTGCTGAAAAGGACATTCAACAATTTGTTTAACAGTGTTGAGCACGTTAGTTCCAAGTCGAAGAACATCTTCCCTGAAAGTGCCACTATGTCTACCAGTAAGTGAACTCCTACTCTGCACCGTGGGTTTTCTGTTTTGGACTCAATGTTCTTACAGTTTTGACTTCTTTCAGGTACCAATGCAACTCGTACCTCTCTTAGGGGCATGAATCTTGCTGACCAGGTTCAAAGTATTAAGCAAGAGGTCGGCGATACTTGAGATAGCAAGGTTGCTCCTAAGAAGGCACCGGCCCCTCAATCTGGTTCTGCTAAGCGTCTGAGGTCCTCATTCGATGATGTGGTTTTCGTCGCCCAAACACCTAGTAAGTCTCCTGACACGCTGGAGTCTTTCTTGTTGGAGGGAGCAGAGGTTGTTCATCAGAATCATCAAGTTACGGAGGTTATAGAGGATGCTACTGGTCATTTGCAGAAGGTATCTATTGTTTTTACGTAAATGAGATTTTCGTTGTTCATGAGAATCATCAAGTTGCGCAAGAGTCTGAACGTCGCCACTGAGGAGGTGAAGGTTAAAGAAACTGTCATTCAGGCCAAGGATCTTGCTCTTTCTGAGAAAGATGTTGAGATTGCCAAGTTGAAGGAAGATGTGGAATTATTGGAGTCAGAATTGAAGGATAACGCTATCTTCTTTGGTTTGAAGGGCCGTCTAGAGTCTATGGCTGAGTTCGCTAAAGGGGAGTATGATGAACGAGATTATAGTGGTACCTGGGATTTGGTAAATGAGAAATGGCATGTTGGGGAAGGTGAGATGCGCCTAACGGCTGAGAAGATCCAGGAGACCGCTAAGAAGCTTGCTGCCTTGGTTGTAGAGAAAGGTGTCCCTTCAGTCACTCAGCCTCAGGGTGTTGCTAATTCAGGCCAGGCCGTTAATGTTCAAGACTCTTCAGCTATCATCCTTCCTGCTTCTTTAGTGGTTGTCGATAATACTCCTGCCAGTTAGGTTGATAATTTCATTTCCAGTTTTTTGTGGGTGGCATGTCATCCTGAAACAATTACTATGGGTATGTATTTTGGCTTTGTCCAAGGGGGACAAAGGTTTACGTTACACTTTTGACTTTGTCTGTGTGGACAAAGGTTTATTTTAGCATATTCTAGGAAGAACTACTTTTACTTCGTCCCCTTGAGGAAAAGGTTTATCAATGACTGCTTTGTATTTTTCTTGCAAAGTGCCTTTGTGGATCGTTGTGGTTGGTTGACATATATTACGATGTCCTTCGTTCTGTTGTGCGCGCTAACTTGTGTTTATTAGGAGTGTTTGCGTAGCCTAAGAGTTGAGGTTCTGTTACAACTCTGTTTTGGTAAAAATTTACCTAAGTTCTACCAAGCAAAAATGTGGATCAACTACTCTAAGTTGCTGTTCAGAGTTTAGGATTGTAATTGCAAAGTAATGAAATAAATGCGTAAAGTAAAGTTGACACTCACACTTTTTACGAGGAAAACCTTTGAATAGGGAGAAAACCTCGGTTGGACTCGTCCTCCAACAGGGAAAAGCTTCACTATAATGTTGGTATGATGTATTACAAAACTGAGAGTACAAACTGTAATGGAAGAATGATGATAGCGTAGTACAAATTAACGGAGAGATAAAGGAGTGGTATTGCTGATGATGTTGGGTAGAATGTCAATTACGTTGTATAGATTGATGCAGAGAGTAAGTCGTGGTTTTTTGTAGAGTTCTTGAGGAGATCGTGTACTCTTGTCTCTTCTGTGATTGCTTTTATAGCTTCCCTTGTAATCCTCCAACGGTCCATTCTGAACAGAGCAGATCATGGGCATTAACTCTGCAGCGCCGAGATTCTTTCCCTGGCTTCCTGATTTGTAGTAATTAATTTGGTGATTTGTAACGGCTTCTTTGACTTAGCTGATTCTCTTCCTTCATTTAATAATATTCTGTATTTAATAAGAACATTATACCTGCATTAAGATGCCATTTTAGTAGCTCAATAATAAAGACTTAGTCCGAATAACAGTTACAAATATTCAGTCATTATTCTGGGGATAAACCCATCCTGACGTGCTGGCACATGACGTCTTGAGCTTTACCAGTCAAGCAAAATTTTAGAGGCCTAACAAACTCTATTAGACATCTTGAGTGATATCTCTTGTGTTCAAATTTTTTCTTGCGGAGATATGTGGTTAACACAAAAACTTCTGCAGAATCCAATACATAGTATGTTTGTTAGTATACCTGTCGTTCTTGGGTTTGTATTGGCTTTGTCCCGCTGGCTTGTGATTTGGTTGTTTTTGTCATAAATAATCAGGTGTGCTAGATAGAATTAGATTAGGATGATCGTTGGTTAGACCAACGACCCTCCATCACTCAAGTTAGTATCATCATTATGGAAAGATATAGTAGGAGGAAGTTATAATAGAAATTCGATTTTAGTTGGATACCTTAGCCTGAGAAAGTAGCCATGAATATTGTAGTTACCTTAGGCAAAGTAGAGTTTCAAGTTGATGGCATTCCAACTTCTTGGAACGGATTTTCCATCCATAGTCATGAGCCTGTATGCTCCCATTCCTTTGATTGATTCAACAAGGTAGGGTCCTTCCCAAGTTGGAGCACGTTTTCCTGCTTCATGTTCCTTTGTATTTTGTAAGACTTTTCTCATCACCATGTCCCCCACCTTGAAGGTTCTGATTTTGATGTTTTTGTTGTAGCTTCTTGCTATAGCTTGCTGGTATGCTGCTAATTTTATACTTGCTGTTTCTCTGAGCTCATCTATAGTATCTAAATTTGCTTCAATCTCATTTTTTGTTATTTTCAACAGTTAGTGGACCATACCTTTGAGTGGGGATCAAGATCTTAGCTGGTATTACTGCTTCGCAGCCAAAGACCAGCGAGAATGGAGTTTGTCCTGTTAAGTTTATTGGTGTCGTTCTGTCCGCCCATTGACTAGGGATAGTTCTTTAGCCCATCTTCCTCGCTTGTCCTCCAGCCTTTTCTTGAGGTTATTGATGATGATTTTGTTGCTTGACTCTGCTTGGCTGTGGGCTTGAGGGTGTCTTGGTGCTGGAGTGTGCAACTCGATATTCCATTGGGCGCAGAACGTCCTCGTCTTATTTCTTATGAATTGTGATCCATTATCACAGACAATCAAAGATGGTATGCCAAATCTGCATATAATTTTGCGTTTTATAAAACAAATAACTTCCTTGTCCCTTACCTGACTGTATACCTCTTCTTCAATCCATTTGGAAAAGTAATCCGTCATTGACAACATGAACACTCTCTGTCCTGGAGCCTGTGGTAATTTTCCTACAATTTCCATTCCCCATTTCATGAACGGCCAGGGGGTTATGACCGAGTGTAGCAGTTCTAGAGGTTGGTGTATTTCTGTAGTGTGTCTCTGGCATGCGTTACATTTCTTGGCATATTCGATTGCATCCTTCTTCATCGTCGGCCAAAAATATCCCACCCTGATAGATTTATTTGATAGGCTTCGTCCAGCAGCCTGGTTTCCACATTGTCCTCCATGTAGTTCGCGTAGGACTTCTTGGGCTTGATCTTTCTCCAAACATCTAAAGTAAGGGCCTGCAGCTGACATTCTGAATAAGACGTTGTCGATCAGGGTGAATTTTGATGCCTTCATCCTGAATGAGCGAGGTTCCTCCATTGCATCTGAGGTACTTTCCTTTTTGAGATACTCTATGTAGGGTTTAGTCCAGCCCATTTCCTGCATGTTAGTCTCATATATAGTTTTATGAACTAATGCAACATCTTTGCCTTCTTTGTCGATTGATGGGGAGAGTAGGTGGAGGATTTGAATTGAGTCTAGGTTTGTCGGATTGAAGTTTGACCCTAAGGATGCTAGGGCGTCGGCTTGTGTGTTTAGGTCTATGGGTATTTGTTTTAGCTCAAAAATGTCAAATTTGCTTATTATCTCTTTTGCTTTTTCTAGATAAGCTACCATTTTTGAGTTCGTTGCTATGTAGGTTCCATTGACCTAATTTACTATTAAAAGGGAGTCAGAATGTACCTCTAGTTGTTTTACCTTTAGCTCCAATGCCATATTGAGTCCGGCAATTAGTGCCTCATACTCTGCTTCGTTGTTGGTCGTCTTGAACTCGCAGCTTATGGCGTGGGGTAGGATGTCCCCCTGTGGTGACTTCAAGACGACTCCTAGACATGTTCCTCTTACGTTTGCTGCCCCATCTGTAAATAATGTCGATTTCTGAGGTGTGGTTTTCCCACTTAGGTGCTGAACTTTTTCTTTTGCTTCTGCTTCTAGCTTTGGACTGAAGTCTGCCACAAAATCTGCTAAGGCCTGCGATTTTTTGGCGGTCTTGGGCTCATATGATATTTGATACGTGCTCAGTTGGACTGCCCATTTTGCCATTCTACTTGACAGTTCAAGTTTTCTCAAAACAGACGATAGGAAAGTTAGTTCTGACTTGCACTTTGTGGCCTTCAAATTAACAACGTAATTTTGTAGATGACATAACCAGTGCTAGAACCAACTTTTCTAGGTGACTGTACCTTGTTTCAGCATCTAAAAGACTTTTACTTACATAGTAGATGGGGTGTTGTAGCCCATCTTCTTCTCGTACTGACACAACACTTAAAGCTTTTTCAGCTACTGAAAGATAAATGTATAAGATTTCACCTGGTTTAGGGGCAGATAGGAGTGGTGGAGTACTCAAATATTCTTTCAGCTCCTAGAACGCCTTGTCGTGTTGGGTAGTCCATTCAAATTTCTAATTCTTTCTCAGGACATCATGGAAAGTCTTGCATTGTTCTAAGGATTGTTAGATGAATCTGTTCAGCGCGTCTACTCGTCCAGTGAGACATTGTATGTCTTTCACTGTTTTAGGTGGTTGGAGTTCCAGAATGGCTTTGATCTGCTCTGGAATAGCTTCTATCCCTCTTTTTGCGACCATGTAACCTAGGAACTTTGAACAAACTCCAAAGGTACACTTGTTAGGATTGATTTTCATATTATATACCTTCAGGATGTCGAATGCGGTTGTGAGATGTTTCACATGTTCTTCAGCCTATTTTGATTTGATCACATGTCGTTGATGTAAACTTCCATTGTATCTCCTAGCTTTTTTTTGAACATCATGTTGGCAAGACGTTGATAAGTTGCTCCTGCATTTCTAAGATCAAAGGGCATGGCGTTGTAATAGTATATTCCACGCTCTGTCATGAAGGTTGTATTTTCTCTATCAGGCTCGTACATCTGAATCTCATTGAATCCACTCTGAGCATCCAAGAATGTCAAGATCTCTTGTCTTGCGGTTGCGTCTACCATGGCGTCTATGTGTGGTAATGGGAAGGGATCTTTTGGAAATGCCTTGTTCAGGTCTGTGTAGTCCACACATACTCTCCATTTTCCATTTTTCTTCCTAACTACCACAACGTTAGCTAACCAATTAGGATACATTACTTCTCGGATCATACCTGTTTCTTTAAGCTTGTCGACCTCCTCGTTGATGACTTGATTTCTTTCAAGGGCGAATTTTCTTCTTTTCTGTTTGATTGGGATGTAGCTAGGATCGATTTTTAGTTTGTGCGTTATGACCTCTGAACTAATCCCTGTCATGTCGCTGTAGTGCCTGGCAAAGTAGCTCATCCTTTCTTTCAAGAAGTGTATCAAGTCAGGTCGGATCTGGTCGGGCACATCATCGCCTATTTGTAGCTTCCTTTTTGGTTCTTCCGGGTTCAAGATGACCTCTTCTATGTTGTGTTTTGGTTCTTCAAGGAGGACGCTTTGAACCCATGGGTGCTTTAATTGCTATTTCTCACTCCATCCTATGCTTGGTTTAAGGGAGAGCTTGTAGCATTCCTGAGCTGCTTTTGAATTTCCTCTAACTACTTGCACACCTGAGCTCCCTGGAAACTTCACGCATTGATGGTAGGTAGACGGTATCGCTCCTAGATTGTGTATCCATGGCCTGCCAAGCAAAACATTGTAGGACGACAAGCTATCAATTACAGAAAATTGCTCAAAAGAATTCACCCCGCAGGCGTTTGTTGGTAGGAATATATGACCAAGGGTTTGTTTTGTCTCTCCATTGAACCCAACCAAGACGATGGAACTCTTGATGATGTTGCTATATTCTATCCCCACTTGCTTGAGGGTGTCCACCATGATGAGGTTTATAGAGCTACCACCGTTAACTAGTATCCTTTGTACGATTACACATCCAATTTGTAGGGAGATAACTAGTCCGTCATGATGGTACTCCTTGATGTGTTCCCTATCTGATTCGTCAAAGGTAATAGGTTGGTTCCGTCTTCTGGGTGTCGTTGGTGGTTCAGGACTTTGCATTGAATTCTCCTTGACAATTCTCTTTGCTGATAAGTAGGACACTCCACAAATATCTGATCCTCCTGAAATGTATCTGGCAATCTTTGTAGGTGGATCTACAGCTGGTTGGTCCTTTTGAGCTGGATGGAGCAAGTTCTTCGGGTATCCATTCTTTAGCAGGTACGCCACTTCTTTTCTGAGAGCAATACAGTCCTCAGTTATGCGGCCGATATCGCCATGGAATTCATACCATTTGGATGTATCTCTATTCCCTGCAGGTTTGTCAATGTTTTTGGGCCATCTTACCTTAGGCCCTAAATCATCTAAGAGATCAACTAAAGTAGCAATGTCAACGCAAAAATTAAATTTATCTATTTCTGGCCATTTTGACGATTTCTTCATGTTGTCGCTCTTGACTTCTTCTGCATAGCAAATTCTTGGTCTATCTTCTAGTTTGTAATATGGTTTGGGTCTGCCCCATTTTGACTTTTCCGTTGTCGCCTTTCTGTTGTGTTTCTCATAGTCCGTTGTTTTGATCCTTAAGGCCTTGTCTTCTTCTAGTCGTATGAAAGACTGAGCTTTGTTCCTGAAATCCTGGAAGCAACTACAAGGAAATTTTGTTAGCTCATCATAAATATAAGAATCTCTTACCACTCCTTGACGCACAGCTTCCACAGCTGTAGGTTGGTCGCAATTTGGGATTGCTATGATTTCTTTGTTCATACGGCTGAGGAAATCTTTGAGGGATTCTCCTTTTTTATGGACGACGCAATATTGGTCACTGGATCTTCTTTCCATTTTTCGACTCGTGAAGAATTGTGTTTGGAATAGGTTTGCAAAATCTGCAATAATAAAAAATAAACCTTTAGGCAAATTCAATTACCACTCAAGAGCTGAACCTGTCAACATTGAGCTGAACCCCTTGCAAAGACAGGCTTCGTTTAGGTGACTAGGTATTAGCATAACTGTAATCCTCTTCTGGTAGATCATTAAGTGCTCTCTTAGATGTGTCGTTCCATCATAGGACGACATGGAGGGCGGTTTAAATCTCTCTAGGAGTTCTACGGCTGTGATCTCATCAACAAACGGCGTCTTTGCATAAATTGTAGAGAAGATTTGCTCAATCGGTTGCGGTGCTCCTGGAATCTTGCTTATCATGTCTTCCACAGATTTCATGTATGTTACCACAATATTCATGATCCCTACATTGTTAGCATCACTGATAGCATAATTATCAAAATTGCTAGTTAATTGAGTTGCTAAGGGGTAAGAATGTGGAATGCTCCTCATAGGGATGCTGCTTGGAGGACCAGCACTGGAAGGATTCCTCAATCTTTGCCTAACACGAACAGCTTCTTGCTAGACTATATCATTGCAATCATTGATATTGAACGACGGTGTTGCTTCTGACAGGACCCTGCTTGCCTCAGATTCATGATTGTTAGGCGTTTGAAGTAGTCCAATTGGAAATGTCGGCCTGAACTCAAATGGGAATTGCTGATATGCTAGAGGTCTAACCGTCATTGTGGTAGGGGGAGTTCTCAGGATTGACATCGGGATGATCTAGCTGGTATCCCTGCGAAAAGGTTGCTTGGAGGGAAAGATATCGCTATCCATGATTGCTTTTAATTGCTGATTCTCTCGTGTGAGTTTTAGGATGTTTTCTTCCTGAGCCTTTTGGGCCTCAAGCATATCAAAAATGCAAGACATCATTTCTTTAGCGCTTTTAATTGCTGATTCTCTGGTGCAAGGCATTCTTAGAGTCCTCTGGACAGGCTTAGCGGTTTTAAATTGGGAGAGCTCAACTGACTTCTCACTCTTTTTTCTAGTATCTTTCTTTGGCTGGGAGGCTGAATCCATGATAACGCGTATGTATTTATTCTTATTTTTTTTTGAAAAAGAAAGTCTTCTTGAATGAGTTTTTTAGATTAAGTGCCCCACGGTGGGCGCCGAATTGTTTTGCTTAAGTTCTACCAATGTGCTACTACGGCTAAGATTGTGGATCAAATATCTAATCACTCAGTATGTAATGCTTGTATGAGAAAATGACGACTAGGAATAACAATAATAACACAAGATATTTTTTACGAGGAAAATCCTGGAATAGGGGAAAAATCTCGGTTGGAATCTGCCTCCAACTGGTATCAATCCATTATACTTGTTTGAACGATTACATCTGCTTTTTAGTACCAGTCGTATGAATAAGGTAACAATGAGACAAGTAAATATGAGTTGAGTACAAAGGGAACAATGCGAACAAAATAGAGATGGAGAATAGTAGGGTTGGAGTGATGGGCGTCTCTTCTGAAGGTCTTCTCATCTCTCTTTTAGCCTTTACTTCTAGTCGTTGCTTAACCTTATGCAGCCGCCAATTGCTTCCTTGATTCCTGGAGGCAGTTCCTGGAATGTAGGAACTACTCTTTGAGCACGTTCTTTTTCTGTTACAAGTTGATCTCTGTTCGTTTTTAGTGGGCCACTTCCCTTTGACTTAGTCTGTCGTTCCTCAATAATAGCCACGTTACCTATAAAGTAGGCTTTTGTTCATTTTCGTGCCATTGACGTCTTCCTGGGGTAATTCCTACTTGATGTCATTCTGGGTTATGACGTTCTAAGCAATGAGTGACGTTGTGAGCAATGTGTGATGTTCTGAGAAATGTGGCACCAACAGTACATTACAGTCATCTCTAATCTTTATATCAAATTTTACATAACTATCAAGCACAACGAAATGGTATATGATATACTTATTATTTTGCACTTGAGATGCAAGATGATTGAACAGTTGAGGAGAACAAAGTGTTGGGATTATCCCAGCTGAAAAGTGAAGACAGTGGTTTGCCTCCTGCAAGTGAAACTAGAGGCATCATACTCTCTGTTTCCATTTTTTGAAAATATTGATAAGTTTCTTGGGGGTTAGGGGCGTTGATCAGTTTCTCTAGTGTAAAAATAAGAAATAAAATGCCAACAAGTTAGGTTGATTGCTTCAAACGATCCGTCGTTGCTCCCTCTCCTTTCCTTTTCTTGCAAGTATGTCAGCTGCCTCATTTTAATTTCTTCAGCTTTCATGAAAAAATATGACGAGGTTCCATGATCTAGTCCTTGCAATCATTAATAATATTCATCACACCAGTTATAGAAACTTGTATTCCAGTATCATCGAGTGGGATGTAGTAGAGAAAGTAGCATCTGGATGTTGCCCAAATTTTGCTCTTTAATCCATAGCATGGCTTCCCTGCTGCCAGAGTTCATTCATGCTATCTAAGTATCTCCTGGCTTCTAATTAAAAAGGCCACACTAGCCTTGTATAAAGACCTAAAAAAGTTACTAAAGCACCCGATGATAAGATGTCAAGTCATAATATACAATGAAGAAGCATTTCCTAGGCATCACATCTATTAACCTTTTTACCAATTTAACTTCACCCCTTTCTTCAACTAAATTGTGAATTTCAGAAATACTTGAATTAAAACCCTTTAAAATATCAAGACCAAAACAATGGATGATGAAGATATATATATATACATGCTTCATTATCCCATGTTTACATCACACGAGTAGTATTTGACAAAAACATGTTACATTCACAATTATTCTATTTAGAATGGAGAATTGATGAACTAATGTTATGTTTGCCCAAAAATTGATAGTGTTTGTATTTTATTTGTTTTGGGCGTATTTCATAGTGAGCCCTTGAGAAGTCAAAGGGGAAGCTTTGCACGAGCTGAGGTTAAGGATTGACTCCTCACTTGTCACTTCGCGAAGACTTTAAAGATGAGCAAATGATTCCCTCTGACTTAGCGTGGTCCAGAGATCTGTCCTCCGATGCTAAAGTCAGTACGTGATTACAGAGTTAGAAGTGATAGGCCGAAGTGAGAATGCAAGAGGGTACTATTTGCTTTGAGGTGAACAAAATAGTGTCCTGCATAGTGAATAAGAGTATTGTGTGCGTATCTTTCCAAGAAGATCAAGGGCCCTTTATATAGGCATCTTGGGAATCTTGTGGCCAATCAGAGAGTGCCACCTTTACCCTAGTAGGGCTGCTGGGCTTTTAGGCTTCATGGGCTATGAGTTTCCTACCAGTGATCGATCCTGCCAGTTGTTCCATTGACTCTCAAAAGGTCTTTAGCAAACTGAGCATCAGCTGCGATGCGTCTATCGCAAGGTGAAGGTTCTGTGTAGTGACAAGGTTCACCACTGATGACATAACGTGAGGTGGCACTATCGAAGCGATCACCTCGCAAGATACTTTAGGCATAATATTTGCCCCCTAGGTGGGCCCTGACTTCGTAGTGGCATGGGCGACCTGGAGTTTTCTGGCTTAGTTCCCAGTGCACGGAGGTATGACGTGGCACTTCATTTCGTGAAAAGTATGAATGTATGTGAGAGGGAGGTGAAGAATTACTCCCTTCTCTATATATACGAGATTCTTGTTCCCGTCTTTCTCACTCGTTTACAAATTTCTAGTTAGAGAAATAGCTTATTCTAGAGAGAGAACCTTTGCTAAATTCGAATTGTCATTTCCCTTGTCCACCATTTTACGTTTTTTCGAACAGTTTGTGCTCTTATTATTGTAACAGTATGTATTCTTTCTTTTATTTTCTTTCGTAAATCTCCTCTTCGAAGTAGTGTGAGCCCATTAATAATTTGCCCAATTTTAGCCCTGTTGCGGCTGCCCCTTCTAGTTTCGATTCGGAAGGGCTCCGCTTCGACGGACTACGTTATCGAGAGGTTATACAAGTAAAGTGCTGACCTAAGAGCTGATTTAGGAAACTTAGGTGAAAAACTTGAGAAACTAGGCCCCTTAGAGGAGTGTCCGCCATTCCAGGCCATCGGCCCCCAGGGTCGAGTGCTTCACGACCTGGTCATTAGGTCAATTACATCACATCCCTCAGAAACTAGTGGAGTGAACGCACCACCCCGCAAGATCGACGAGGTCACTCCATCATTCTTTGGCTCCATCTCAGAGCAAGATGATGAGGAAGACGGTCGCTCGTTTTAAATGATCAGTCTGTCGACTAATGAGTCATGGTGTGTCTTCATCCAAACACTACAAGAGCTATGAGACTAGGCATAATGAGACATCACCTAGCACCCTTGTCTCCATAGACATTTTGTCATTTGCTGGTAATTGAGCTCGTTCTTTTTCTTTGACTTTTTCATATTTGGTCCCCGGCATCAACCCTACAAGAGGTCAGATCGTCCGAGCTCAAGTAGTCTACTTCTTTGTTTTGGTAAAAAAAACTACCTGAGCTCTGATGTGCAGAGCTGTGGTTCAACTAGTCTAAATTTCTATTCAAAATTCAGGATGGTTTTTGCAATGCAGAATTATAAAGATGAAAATAAGTGCGACACAAAGAATTTTTACGAGGAAACCCTTTGAATATGGAGAAAATCTCGGTTGGATCCGTCCTCCAACTGGGAAAGATTTCACAATGTCTCTCTTTTGATGTGGTACAAATTGTGAGTACAAGTAATTATGAGAAATATAGTAAGAATGCAAATGATAATAATATCGCATGTGTGTTCTGATCGTTCTTCATTCTTCTGTTATAGCTGGTTTGTAACGGTCTCCTTTGATAATGAGAGCTTGTCACCATTTACTCAGCAGAGCTGATTTCGGCATTAACTCCTCTTCTCCGTGATTCCCTCTGACCTGCTGTATTTGCTTCACCTGATTTGTAACGTATTTGTAACTGATCTTCTTTCCTTAATGAATCACTTTGTATGTAATCAGACCCAATTAT
>ONZA01008537.1:3068-20640 GCA_900322205.1 Kewa caespitosa
TGAAGATCAAATTGAATGTGTGATAAATTTTCTTGGACCTGTGGCTACTGGAAAAGCAAATAGAGGATTTTATGGACCTTGAAAGATTTTTCGTCAAGGGGATGGGAAGTACAATGGTGAGATGGATGCTGTTCTTGAAACTTGAAGGTTTACCTGAAGTAGAGATTATGGGTGGCTATTACCTTATTGGGCCAGGCCCCCGATGTGTTAGATGGGATCTTACATAGCTTGCTATTGTTTTTGGGATGTTGGCATGTAAAACGATTCTTGTTATTTGCTGCAAATTTTACGGTACTGCTTAAAGAAACTTGAAACTGGTGAAACGAGGGACGAGAGTCTTCTTATTTCTGCATTTGACAGTTTCTGTTGGCGAATGTGTATCTTTTACAACCTGCACTGCATCTTATAGATTAGCTTATTGAAAATTTTGTGAGCATTGGTCTCATTCTTTATACCCAGCTTCACAATTTTGTATTCTATCTCGTGTAGCATAGCTCCACAGAAATGCATTTCTTATCTTGTTTCTCAGTTTTCATGTGCGTTTGGTTCTTTGTAGGACTAGATACTTCTCAGAACCCAGAAAGGGGCACAACCCGCTTCAAGGAAGGGCATACTATCAGCTACTTGAGTGCCTGGGGGTATGATATTATTCCTCTAGTTTCTCCATACTGTTCTTTTGTCTTTTTTTCTTTTTTCCCCATGAACTGTGGCTTCCTTCTCTTGTTTCCAGTGAACAATGCCAATGTCTTATTTTCACACATAAAAGACATGCTTTTCATGCGGATCTCTCCAAAAAGAGTCGCTCATCCATCTCGGGCTCTTCGGTTGGTCAAGACTCTGACTTTCTGATCATAATGGATTGTTATAGAGGTCTCTGATAATGAACCTCGCTGACTGAGTTTAGTTTAAAACTCAAAGTACTCGAAATCCTTATAATAAGAGGAATAGAGGGGTAAAAGCTATTTAGAAAATAATGAAAAAATTGGTATACCCCTGCGACAGAAAACTAGGAAGTCAACATAACCATCTGTTCTCTTAAAGATAGTACTAGTGTGCTAGTTTATCAGCATTATTCTCTCTTATTGTGAATTTGTTAGTGGTTGATTGATGTTAACTACTGGTTGTGGCTACATTTATTCAGGTGATCAGGATACATTCTCCAATGAGAGCCCAAAGAAAGGAAGACTGGTCCAACATCCCAAGTCGGGAATCGATTAAGAGGGCTCACTCTGCAGCCGTACGCTTAAGGCAGAGGGAAAAAGAACAGGAAGGCGACTCGGGGCAGTTCAGAAACTGCAAGTTTTGGGGCACCAAAAGTGCCGATTACAACGGCCCTATTTCAGGCTCTCCTGACATGAGTGAACTTAGAAAGAACTCAAACTACAGCAAGTGGGAATTGATGCCATTTGAGAGGCTCAGAAAAGAAGCACAGGAATACTACAAGCAGATGGAAGGGGTTTCCTTGTATAAGATGGATGGCAATAAGTTGGATGATCTTGTTTGTGTAAGACACTCCCTGAAATCTTCAGAATGACCCCTTTTTTTTTTAATACGGGCAAACAAGCGTCCTGCGATGTTTGCGAATAGCAAGATTCTTTTCATCAGCTTCTGCAAAGTATAGAGATAAGTTCTTTCGACTGTCTAGTTCGTGCACTTCTGAAGAGCTGCTCTTCGGAATTTTTTGTAACTTCAGAGTTGTAGCTGATCTCTTATTCCCCGAGTTGCATTTGTCCAACTTTTCAGTAGCAAAAGATGGAGGTATGTGAAAGTTGTAATTCTGTTGACCTTAGGTATGCATGTACAAATTTTCAGAAGAAAGTCCTTAAATATAACAGATACAGTGTCTTAGCTCAGTGGTTTCCTAATGTTCAAATCCCATCCCTTTGATTTATACATAATACTCCGTTTGCTATTCGCAATTCCAACTTGAAGGCTTTTGGAAATAGCTATTGTGCAACAGTCAGCGGTTATGTTTTTGACTGGGTGGTTATTTTGACATTTGAAGCCTTGAAGGTATTATGTATGTATTCACAATTCACATATGATATTTGCTATTCTTTACCTCAATTAACCCTCGTCATCAAAAGTAGAATTTTCAAGACTTTTCTTCTCTGAGTCTCCTGAAATGCTGTTTCTGTGACTTGTAGTCTTCGATTTTAAATATTCCAGCGCTTCTTGGTACCACTTGTAATTTTATTCCACAATCACTAATGGGCAATTCCCATTCAATATTAACCCTACCAATGGTATATTGGTAGTATCTCCCCCTTAAATATACTTTTTGCTAGCTAATTTTGACATTTTACTACGGTATTCAAGATGTAGTTGTGACCGATAATTTTTACCATTGTCGATCCAATCATCGCCACTAAGTGGCTTTGATAACCTCCTCGAGATCCTAGTCATCGGTGGCTACATTTTCAAGACTTTTCTATTTAGAGTCATGGGGGCGTATTTTTGTGACTTATAATCTTCAATTTTGGGCAAATTTGAAGACTTTTCGGTGTTTGGTAGAGAATTATCCTATAATTGCTACAAATTATTCTCCCTTCAATATTAGGTCTATCCACGGTAGTACCTTCTTCGAGTAAAGCCTTTACTGTCTATTTTGGCATTTTACTACAATCCCTAAAGCGTACTAATGAGTTATGACCATTGGTTTTTATATCATTGAATCAATTATCGCTCGCAAGGGATTTAAATTACCTCCTCGTAACCTTAGTCGTCAATGGTAGCATTTTCGGAAAACTTTTTCATAATTATTGGGACCATGTTTTTTTGAATTAACCTTTAATGTCAGGTAATTTCAGAATTTTTTGGTATCTAATAGATTTACTCCATAATTACTACTTGATATTCCCCTTCAATACTTAGGCCTGCCTAGTGTAGTACCTTACGCTTAAATACACCTTATACTAGCTAATTTAGATATTTTATTACGATGTTTGAGATGCATTTATGACAACTATTTTTTATATTTCTGACCAATCATCGTCTTCAAGAAATTTTGAGCCTGGTAAAGATTTATACCAGAATCTCTATAGGACATTCCACTTTTAATATTAGGTCTATCCATAAAAGTACCTCCCCTCGGATACACCTTTTAATTTCTATTTTCAGTATTTTGCTACAATTACTTATGAACACTAATTTTTATATCTTCGACCCAATCGTTATCCGCAAAGGTTTTGACTAACATTTTTGGGTTCCTAGTAATAGGCATTTGCAAGTTTTCTATGACCATGTTTTTGTGACTTGTAGAGTTTAATTTGATTTAGGACATTTTTCAGACTTCGCGATACCCCATATAAATTTAGCCCCAAAATTGGTGCGAGACATTCTCTCTTCAATATTAGGGTTTCCATAGTAGTACCTTCCTTTGGAGACACTTTTTATAGTCTAACTTCATGTCCGAAGCGTAATTATTATCTTTGTATCTTCTGTATTTTTAACTCAATCATCTCCCGCAAAATACTTTGATGACATGTTCAGTATCCTAGTCATCTATGGTATAAATTTCAAAACTTTTGTTTTTGGAGCCGTCATGACCATCTTTTTATGACTTATAGCCATTAATTTTGGGCAATTCCGTGGCTTTCTCGTGCTCGGCGGAGATTTACCCCTAGTCGTGACCTTCCTCCTTCAGTATTATTCCTATCCGTTGTATTACCTCAGTTGTCACCATGAAGTATTGTCCAATTCGAACGATCAAGACCTATTTATCTAATACTTTTTCCCATGTTATCGAGGGACCAAAATCTACTTAAATCTTCATAGCAATGAGACTCTCAAGAAATCAACTCAACTAAAAGCTTAAACTTATTGGTTGAAAGCCCAATCAATAAATATATTTAACACGCCCCCTCACGCATAAACACTTGAGCTCCAATACCATGTCAAGAAACCAACTCAACTAAAAGCTTAAACTTATAGTTGGAGGTTGGATTAATAAACTATATTTAATTTTAAACACACCAAATTCTTGAAGGGGACACGTGGAAGATATAGATTGTTAAAAATAATCACTGAGTTCCAACTTCTAGTGATGGAAAAATATCTCCTAGATGATGGGCACTTGGTAGGGCTTCCTCATCCTTTACACTTGCCAAGTAACCAAAGCAGCACCCTTATCCAAATACATAAATATCCTTCAAAAAAAATCCATGATCTATCTGTCTGACAGTATAAATTCAGCACCCACTTTGTTCAGAAACACAGTTAAATCAAAACAATGCAGTTATACCAACCTAAGGAAAAGAAACACCCTCATCAAAATGCAGGCTACTTCTTGCTTTGTACAGCCATTGTTCCCTTCAAAATCTGCCACTAAGAACTTTGTCACAAGTTCCCCTCTCAAGCAAGCCAGTAAACACAGTTCATCTATCAAGGCTGTTTCAGTCGCCTTCGAACCACTGGCATTTAACTATAACTCTCCATTCTCGTAAGTTTTGCATTCATTAGTTCAGAAACTGTTTTGGATGGTCGTTATTAACAACAAAACTGACGTCCGTAATAAACGTGACAAGTAATTTGCAATGGAGGTTGTAGTTGACACCAAGGAAACTATAACAATGACACTACATAACATGTAATTTGCAATGGAGGTCGTAGTTGACACCAAGGAAACTATAACAATGACACTACATAACATGCTTACATATAAGAAAGAAGTGTATTTCCTCTACCATATTAGTGCAGAAACCCTGAACTAGAAAAGATTGCAAGGTTGTGCTCCTAGCTGAAAAATGTCATAAATTTGTTTTTCTTCAGGGTTTTTCCTGCAGAAGCGTGTGAGACGATAGGAGGAGAAGCATGTTCTGCCTACATGTTTCCAGAAGCCAAACTAAACAAACAGCAAGGGGCCAATGCCAGTAGCAAAACTGCTGTTGAAGAGGTTGATAGAGAATACTTTGATTACAACAGTGAACCCAACAGGTAACTGAAATACAATTCTTCGTAACAAGAAAGTATTGCATGCACCTGTTGTACGTTATTTATCGTGAAAGGGAAGACACAATATACTTTGTGCTTAATATAGATGATATAATTTCCCTATGCATGGTTCAATGGTTGTATTAAGAAGTGGTATACTGTTTTACATGGTTGATCCAGATATAATTATGTGTTGACTAATATTATCTTGTTTTCCTGTAACTGCAGTGTGCTAAGGGCAGAGGCATGTGATGATCTGGGAGGTGTATTTTGTGAGGGGCCTTACAACTATAGATATGCTGTGTTGATATAGTTGGGTTTTGTAACTATGATTGAATCATAGCTTATGGTGAAGCTACTTAGGGTTATGCGTGTATGTATATGAGGTCATGATGTTGTAGTTATTTGCATATATTTGTAATATGAAGTTGTAAATGAGAAGAAGTTTCTACTATTTCCACAATATAATTACCAAAGAACTATTATAGTTGTCACAAAAGAAGCAAATATTAGGCTAGCTTATTCATGTATGACCTCTTAAAATTCAAATGTAAAGTTGTGAGTCTTTACCATTAACTATGAAATTGCGACATCAATAAGAGAAAGAACATGTGAACTTGTGAATAAACAAATCCATTGTAACGAACATAATATTAATATTAGCATTATCTTATGTCCCATATAATATAGAGGGGTTCAGATGTACGCAGCCTTATCCCTATAAAGTTTTGCACGTTAATTGTCTTAACAGATTTTTACTTTACAAGTATATAGAAAAAGAACTTTTAAAATAGTCCAATACAACGCAAAATAAATCATTTATCAGATTGGACCGATATATTGTATCGAACTTTATACATGCTTAAACCCGAAAGTGCAAACCACCTTCAGGTTTATAAGAAAGACCCTTATGCGTCATGCAACACAACGGCTTTCTTTTTTTTCTATGAACCAAAAATATTGGACAAACGCAATCAACAAAATCTCATCCTCACTCAAAACCCAACATTCACCCAAATCCAAACCCAATGTCATTGATGCCCGAATCATCAAAACCGGTTTCGACCCGAACACGAGCCGAGCCAATTTTCAGATGGGAAAGCTCCTCAAAAGAGGCCAGCTTTCAGAGGCACGCCAACTGTTTGATGAAATGCCTAACAGAAACATAGTCTCACTGAACACCTTGATTCATGGTTATGTCAAATGTGGGGATATTGTCACTGCAAGGAAGCTCTTTGATGGGATGGAATCGCGGACTGCGGTGACTTGGACTGTTCTGATGGGTGGGTATGCCAAGTATGGGTTCCCCGTCGAGGCGTTTAAGCTGTATGTTGACATGTGTAGGCGTGGCACGATGCCGGATTTGGTGACTTTCGCGACGTTGTTATCGGGGTTTAATGATGAGATGGTGATGAATCAGATGGTTCAGGTTCATGCCCATGTTGTGAAGTTGGGTTTTGAATGTGCTGTTATTGTGTGCAATACTTTGGTTGATTGTTACTGCAAGTGCCGTTGCGTGAGCTTGGCTAGTAGGTTGTTTGATGAACTACCGGAAAGGGATTCTGTTACTTATAACGCGATGATTTCAGGGTATGCAAATGATGGGCTGAATGGGGAAGCTATTGATCTTTTCTTGAGAATGCAGAGTGACGGTTTAGAACCTTCTGAGTTCACCTTTGCTGCGGTTCTAAGTGCAGCTGTGGGTTCAGGGGACTCGTTTCTGGGTCAGCAAGTTCATGGCTTTCTGGTTAAAACCGACATGGTTTCTGATGTTTTCGTGTCCAATGCTTTGCTCGATTTTTACTCTAAGGATGACCTTTCAGAGGATGTCGAGAAGCTTTTTGCTGAGATGCCGGAGGTGGACGGTGTCTCGTTCAACATCATCATAGCCGGGCACACACGGGAAGGGAAGTATGAGAAGTCCCTTGCTCGCTTCAGGGAATTGCAGAGCACAATGTTTAACAGGAGGGAGTTTCCCTTTTCCACTATGTTGAGTCTTGCAGCTAATACCCTCGATTTGGAGATGGGTAAACAGATCCATTGTCAGTGCACTGTCACAACAGCATCAACAGAACTTCAAGTAGCAAACTCTCTCGTTGACATGTACGCCAAATGTGGGCAGTTCGAGCAAGCCGATGTGATATTCAGATCTCTCTCACACAAGGGCACGGTACCATGGACAGCCATGATTTCTGCTCTTGTTCAAAATGGGTACCATGAAGAAGGGATTAAGCTATTCACTGAGATGGGCAGAGCCAGTATCACCCCAGATCAAGCCACTTTTGCAAGCATCTTAAGGGGTGCCGCTAGTTTAGCCTCTCTGGCACTAGGGAAACAGCTGCACTCTTTCTTGTTCCGATCAGGGTTCATATCCAATGTGTTTTGTGGAAGTGCATTGTTGGATACGTATGCGAAATGTGGTTCGATGATAGATGCCATCCGCACTTTTCATGAGATGCCCAACAGGAACATTGTCTCGTGGAATGCTATGATCTCCGCCTACACTCAGAATGGAGACGGTGAGGGCACGATTCGAGTATTTGAGGAAATGCTCTCAACTGGTCTTCCTGCAGACTCGGTTTCAATACTCAATGTTCTAACCGCATGTAGCCATAGCGGGCTCGTCGAAGAAGGAATCAAGTATTTCAACAACATGACCAAACTCTATCATATGGAGCCAAAGAGAGAGCATTATGTTACTATGGTCGACATCTTATGCAGAAATGGGCGTTTCAAACAAGCTGAGAAACTGATGGATGAAATGCCATTTGTCCCCGATGAGATCATGCTATCATCTATTCTGAACTCTTGTAGGATTAACCGAAACCAAGAGCTTGCTGAAAGGATTGCTGAACAACTATATAATATGGAGATAAGAGACGCCGCTCCTTACGTGAACATGTCAAATATCTACGCGTCAGCAGGTCAATGGGAGAAAGTTGCAAAGATGAAAAAAGCGATGAGGGAAAGAGGTGTCAAGAAGGTGACAGCTTATAGCTGGGTCGAGATCGAGCATAAGATGCATGTTTTCTCAGCTAACGACAAGTCACATCCCAGATGGAAGGAGATTGAGAGGAAGATAGAGTCCCTATCAATAAGGATGGAGGAGGAAGGGTACAAGCCCGATACCAGTTGTGCCCTTCATGATTGGAATGAAGAGATGAAAGCAGAGTCTCTTAAGTACCATAGCGAACGGTTGGCAATAGCGTTTGCGCTGGTTAGCACTACAGAAGGGTCGCCGATTTTGGTGATGAAGAACTTAAGGGCATGTCGGGATTGCCATGCTGCAATCAAGGTTGTTTCAAAGATAGTAGGGAGGGAGATTACCGTAAGGGATTCGAGTAGATTCCATCATTTTAGAGACGGGCAATGTTCTTGTGGTGATTACTGGTGAGTATTGGGGGGAAATACTTGTACATAAGATGCAATGTTATTGTGGTCGAGCAAGTGCTTGCAGCATTCGACTGCACTGTTACAGGGGGCAAGAAGATTATGCTGGCAAAATCGCCAACATGTATATTATTCTATGAAAATGACATGATTATCATCAAGAAAAAACAACTTTGTTCTGATATCCTTCTGATCTCCTCGGTTCTGTTTTTCTTTCAGCCACAATATACCAACATCTTCCAAACAAAAATCATTGGTCATCACTACAGCGACTTCTCGATACATGAAAAACTACTCAAACAAAATGTGGATAGATATTACCAAATTTGTATTCCGTCTCAATGTATCTTCCAGAAGAATGAAACATACACCAGTTAGTGCTCATTCTTCAAATTAGAATCGTCTGTAACCAAAAGTTTCATAAGAAGAGGTACACAAATAAGCAATTTGTTCAGATACCCTCTGATATTCTTCATCATTAAACGCATGTCAATACAACCACAACAAATATATAAACTGCTCAATAGAGAGTAAAATTTGGCTGCTTTCATTGTCAATCGCAATGCAAATCTTCCAAAACGATGAAATATGCAGAAACTTTCCAACAAAATCTCGAACACAAACCTCTAACAAAGAAAAACGAACAGAAACGAAAACTACTTCCATTGCATAATTTATTCCTCATTCTCAAAGTAACCGTAAGACTCGAACCTATCGAGTAAGCTGTGCACCATTACGCTGCCCACTCCAATTCAATCACATGGCAATTCAGACACTAACAGACGGAGACAAGGGTGAGAACAAAAGAGATGTAACGAAGTATGTAATCAACTACAACCACCTGATCAAAAACCACTTCTTCAGTTGCATACACCATCTATTCGTCTTTCTCGAAATCATATTCGATTAGAGAGCCACCCAAACATCACTAATCACTACCACAATATCCATGACACTTGCCTTGAGTACGAGTAAATGGTTACCCTTACCCACTCCAATCATACGGCAATTCTATGAAAGATATGTACTGGAGAATGTAATAAACTACGAAGACCGAATCAAAAACAATTTGACGGACAACAATATGCTATTTTCATTCTCAAACTCACTGCAAATTATACACCAAATTCATCATCACTCATATGTCAATTCAGAAACTTACAAGCTCGATTGTAGGATGTAATATGACGTAATCAAAATATAACAAGGATGAGCATAGAAGACTGCGTAATGATGAATGTAATCAACTACGACGACAAGATCCTAAATCATTTGGATGAATGAACATGTGCTATTTTCATTCTCAAATTCAATGCAAATCTTCCAAATAGGATGAAATGTACACCAAAAAAATTTTATCCTCATTCCACAAAATCACATTTCCTTGTAATCTAAACTCTCAAACAATACTACTAAACCAAAACATCAAAACATCGAAACAACAAAATCTCAAAAACAATGACAATCACTTGTTCTTCTTCTTGTTGACGATCTCATCAGAGACAACCCTAAGTTGCTTCCTCTGCTTGGACTTAGCAATCTTCTTCAACGTCTTAGGGTTACTAACAACCTGAAGTTTCGTCCCCGATTTCAACACATTTTCCTTCTTCATCTTCTCTCTCTCTTCCTTCGCTTTCCTCTTCTCCACCTTGTTCATCCTAATCTCTTCTTTAAGCTCCTCCTTCTTCTCCTTGTAGGCTCTCTTGATCTCCCTTTCACGGAGGCGAGACTCGAGAGTGGCGGTGGTGCGGGTGGCGAGGCGGGCGGAGGCGCGGTGGCGAGGCTGTTTCCAGTTGCGGCCGGAGACTTTGCCGGCGATGGTGCCGTCGTAGGTGGGGCGGCCGAGAGGGGTGGGTTTGGAGGGGTCGGCGGCGGAGGTTACGGCGGAGCGCTTTGCCGGTGGGGCGGCGCCGTCGATGTCCATGGTGGTGGAGGGTGGAGGAGAAAGGAGGGAGTTAGTTTCGCGCTTCCGTTTGTAGGTCTTGCCGCCGAACCCTTCGTCGAGGTGGCGGAAATCGATCGTGCACGCCATTGTTGAGTGAGGAGAGAGAAAGTTAGGAGGAAAGGGAAGAGAGGGGGTGGGATGGGGCGGGTTTGTGGAAACCCTAAATAGGCTTTTGGTGGGGGAGGAGTAATAAAACTTATCTGCAAGACCGAACCCGAGTCGAGAAAATATAATAAAGTACCATATAATATATGATCTGATTTAACTCGTTACGATCCGAACTCGATAATAGCTGATACTTGAAATGAATTGAATCTGATAATATCTG
Organism: Kewa caespitosa; assembly: GCA_900322205.1. NCBI lineage: Eukaryota > Viridiplantae > Streptophyta > Magnoliopsida > Caryophyllales > Kewaceae > Kewa > Kewa caespitosa. Next base: position 13,664 of record ONZA01008537.1, read on the forward strand.
AATCTGAGTTGACTCAATCCATGACAAGCACGACCCGAATGCAACCAAATGCTCGAACTGATATATTTAAACATAAATAATCTATCATTATTAAGAAAAAATCATAACGTGACAATCCTAAAGTTTAGGAATTTGATTTTATATAAAATAAAGTACGAGATTACGCAAAATTAAAAATAATAAAGTTACTTAATTGATTAAATCTGCGAATTAACCCGATCCGATTCGGTGACCCAAAACATGTGTAGAGTTTAAACCCGATCCAACCCGATCCCATTTTATGTCAATTCGGACTGTCCCGACCCCCATTAGTTACCGAACCTGAAGTGACCTGACCCAAACCCTACTCGATCGCCGATTGCCACCTCTAGGCGGGCCTTTGTGCTCAGGACGCGTTTGAGTTTGGTGATTTTGATTGTGACATGTGGTAGAATGTTTTCAAGTTCGGTTCGTCTAGCATATACCATATCTACATACATACATCCTGTTTTTAAGTAGGTTATCACCCTCTCATAATATAGAAGTAACCCCTTGGGATATAAAAGCGTCTCACAAGTGTACTAGAACCATCATATTATGGGATGAATCTTCTACTATGAATAGGGATGGCAATCGGGCGGTGGTGGAGGTAGGGTGCCCCATGCCCATATCCACCTAAATTTTTTCATACTCGCCCCATTACACATGGTGGGTACACCAACCTCATACCACCACCCCGGTGGGTACAACCTCTCAACTATACTTGTCCCATCACTCGTTGGATACCCGCCTTACCAACTTAACCCGTCCATTTACCCACTAGTAACAAGAAAATAAAAATTTTAATATAATAATTTCAATCAATAAAAACGTCAATGGTCCACTACATATTTGTATAATAGGTCATTACAAACTACTACTTCAAAGCTAAAAGAGTTAAAATAAGTATTAAAATATTAAAATATAGTCAAATCGGGGCGGGACGGATGGATGCGGGGCGGGACAGTGGAGGTTAAGGTGGGTATGTTATTAAAAACGTACCCACTCCATTATCCGCCTAGACCGTGCCCACACCCACCCCATCTGGGGCGGATATGGGTCGGTATCCACCTATACCCAACCCTCTGCCATTCTTAATCATGGAGTGATTCTTATATTATGAGGGGAGATTGTTAGCATAATAAGGTATATATTGTATAGTACGCATAACATGTATACAAGGATTGGTGTTTCGAGTAAACTCTATTATTAGTTTTTTTGTTGTTTGGAAACTGTTGGGTTTGAGATCGAGAAAATTGTCAAAATATGAACTAATGAATTGGAGTTGGGTTGAGTTTTTGGTTCGAGGCACATTCAGACAAATCTACCGATCGAATTTAATTTTTTTTTTTTTATATATATGTTTTCTTGTCTCCTTTTGTGTGGATCAAGCAAATAGGTAAGTCAGAATGATTTTGAGTGTAATGATAAATTGATAATGATAATCCTTCGATATGACTTGAAAATATTACAAGTTAAAAGTAATTTGAAACGGAAGTAGTAAACACTAACATTGAAAAGGTGATGTTTATCTTTAATGGGAAGATCTAGATTACTTAGGGTCCGTTTGGCCGGACTTCTTCTAACTTCTACTTTTTCACTTGAAATTCTCCATGAGTTATCCAATTCTCCCCCTCCTCCCTCCTCCATTTCCAACTACTTCAACTTCTTAGAAGTTGAAATGTGATAAAATGAAGCTAAAAGTTGGAGTTGAAAATTGAAACTTCAATATTTGACTCACATTTCAACTTGTAAGAAATTGGAGGCGGATGAAATAGAGGAGGGAGGGTGAAGAAATTGGGCAAAATATAAAAAATTTTGAAGAAAGAAGTAGAAGTTGGAAAAAGTCGGGCCAAACTAAGCCTTATTTTTGCCTCTAAAAGATGAGTCATTTCTTAAAAATCACACCTTTGAAAACATAACATCAACACCTATTTTGGCGCATACAATGTACACAAAGAATTCACTATTTTACACAAGGCCGATTTTGGATTGGGTTGATTTTATTCTCCATTAAGATTCAGCAGTTTGTCTACATTTGACTCGATTCATGTCATATCTTTGTCATTCCATCATGATGAAGCAGATTAGTGAGCCATGTTTCCCAACCTTTCACAAATGAGGTTCAAACAAAGAGGTTCTCTCAACAGTGCAGTTGTACGTAAAAACATATTGCATCTCTAGCAATATGGCGGCAATATGCCTGTCCTGGTGAAGCATATGACACATGCCAATAGATAACTGATTTAACGAAGAACAAAGAGAACCGAAAAGAAAAGGTTAAAAATAATTTCTACTACTTCTTTTGGGCATTTTCGAGCTCGAACAGACGAGATGCAAATTCCCTCAGATGAGAAGTCACACTTTGACTACTAAATATACAGAAGAGAGGCTGATCGTTTACAGGGACTACTTAGAGAGGAAAATCCTACTTCTGGAATTTCATTTTCAATTTTCTCAACGACTAGATTACACCATGGAAACCAGCTGAATCCAACAGCACAGCCTTGATCTGGTCGGGCACAATTTCATGGCCTTCACTGCATTGCTGATTACAAACAGAAGGAACCATGAATCAGGTTCATAAGTTGACAAGTGCTCGTATTTGAAAATCTCTCAAGGTATCAAGGTAGCGGATTCGTTTCATGTTGTACACTTGTACTTGCCAATATCAGAAAACTACCTGAGAACCTCATCATTTATCAATTATCACCCCCGCATATTAGGGGAAAACATTAATCTTCTTCACATAAAGAAAACTAAAGTATATAAAGAAGCATCTAAGTATATGCATATTACCCTCATCTGTTCCCTCTACTCCCACCCATCCATACATTTATAGCAGAATAAGGAAGAGCAGCATCTTCAACCCATCCATGCATTTAAAGTAGAAAAAAGAAAGCACCCTCTTTTCCTGCCTATTCCTAACAAACTCTGAAACTATGGACAAACATTTACCAAATAATTTGGTCTGGATAGGCAGAATCATAGAAAACCTGGCCTAACAACATCTCAAACTGTTTTCGCAATAGCTGTGGCATTACTCCTCATTATTCCAACTGTTTTCAGCACCTTTGTCATTACTACATATCTTATACAGCCCATAATTGGAGATCACTAGTTCACTACACAAATCAAAAACAGACTGAGACTTACCACACACAAACTCGCACGCATACACACAGAGAAACAGAAGTATAAAGATTCATGGAAATGGCATAATTTGTCCCTCTGGTTTGAAATTATTTGATTTAAGTTTATTTATCTTATCACTAGTAACATAACATATTAGCCTATTAGGACACCAGGGGTGTATCACCCATGTACAACGAGTTAAGTACCAAAATCATCATGCATAATGTGGTAGAATGTTGTCTTTATGTTATTCTGACGGGATCTATTCATTACCTCAGCTCGGAATATATCCAAAGCAAACCCGTTGAAACAGCTTATGACAGCTTGCTGAATGTCCAGCCCCAGGTTGTCCAAAGCACTTACAGTAGATAGCAATAGTCCTGGTCTGCGAGCGCAAAACATGTGGATGTTGACGGCTCTTCCTTCCCTGGCTCTGACTTCAATCTATACATGTAAGAAGGCAAGATGAATGAGAGTCGAGACATCTCAGCATGTCAGACAAGTTTATGTCAGCACACGACTGTCATGTCTGACACAGATATCCAGCTCATTGGCATCTCTGTGTTCACACTTGTCAAGCAAGCAAGTTGAAGGGATAAAGAATAAGCAACTCTTTTTTTTTCCTCATTGGCAGAGATACACAAATGAAAGATACACTAAAGTGTGTTGTAAGAGTTTACCCTTGCAGGCTGATCTTTGGGTATCGCCAGAGAATTTGGGCATAATTCCTCCTTTGAACGGCATGGAAGAGTAAGTGGGATTGGCGTCAATTGATGGGAATTTGTTGTTGGCATCAAAGAGCCAGAGTTACTTGACTCTAATTCATTGTGAAGATCACTGATCCTTTGCAAAAGGTCCTTCAAGTAGTCAATAGCATCCCCAAGTATAGAAGCCCTGTCCATCTACAAACTCAAAATCCGTAAGTGCTTAAGAGAGAATTTTAACTCACAAGCAACAACAATCTTACTTCAAAGAAGAAAACCTTCCATCTATTCATGGAAGATTGATCTGCGACACATAAATAGTATCAGGCTTTGAAATTATATATTTGGATTGGATAAAAGGTTTATAACTTTATAATCCTCATACATTAAGAACTAAAATGAAAAGTAGAGGGGGGGAAAGAAAAAAAAAAAGGTTGAATCAAAGTAATGTTTTACTCATAATCATGGAAGATCAACGAATTACGAAATCCCCTAGAACGGTAGGTTATATGAAAGTTGCAAATTTGCTTTTGGATTTTTCCCTAGTGAGATAAAGTTCAATTGAATTGCAAAGATGCAATCTTTTCTACCCCCACCCCCTACCCCACAAGGCCAAAAGGCAGCAGCCAGTTAACAACCTAAAGGCAAGGCAATCAACAAGCAAATTTGTATACATACCAGGCAAAGTTAGGCAATGATTTTAGCTTCAACCTCTAGGTTCGAAATTCATATCTCCTTTGAGTCATCATCAAAAACTTTTTTCATCCCAAGTAGTGAAGTTCTTCCCCTTCTCGATTGCACAAATATGCATAATTTCACAAATGTATCAAGTTCACTTAAGTTATGATACACGGACACACGACCAAGTAGTCGTATCCGTGTCCGGCACGATACACGTATTTGACATGATACGACACATGCGATACACATGTCCAACAAGGAAAATTTCTCTCATCTAATTTGGTTATCATCGATTACATCTAATAATCATACATCCAGTGCTCCATCATTATAATCATAGATCTTGTTTGCTCTTAATATTGTTTGATTTTAAGAACATAGACATATTTTTAACTTAAAATCTTTTATTTTTATTTTTAATAATTGACTTGTTCTGTGTCCACGTATCCCCTTTTTCGAGATTGTTGTATCCCCCGTTCGATACGTCGTGTCCGTGTCCGGCTTAAATAACAACGGAAGATTTATCATCACCGAAAATGCTTAGATACACTTCGTGTATCACATGCACCAAAATTCAAGGGTGACTTTTATGTCTTGAAGAGTGAGTTTATAGGGAGAAACTTACCAAAAGTCATTCTTTTTTAGAAATTACCCCTTTTATCCCTCCTTAACAATCACTATATTACTATATAGCATACACTAGTCCTAGGCAAGAATCATTGCTATCCTCATTCATCGCTTAAGATAAAAAGTCACCTTTAAAATTAATGTAACGCATACACTAGTCCGATACAAAAACCATCATTTCATCATCATCATATTCAATCACCTTGAACAATTAACACAAAAACAAGCACTAAAATTAACCAATCAATGATCAAACAAGTTGAACAAAAATCCCATAAAACTCAAACCAAATGTAAATGCAGGCAAGCTAACCTTGCTAATCTTAGGAACAACGGAGCGGAGCATATAAAGCCGGTCGTTAAGCTTCTTCCTCCTCCTCCTCTCCGCCATCAGGTTCTTCGCGGGCATCCCTCCTTTCCTCTTCCCCTTCTTCTCCTCCCCACCGCCACCTGTCACCACGCTATTCGCATTCGACTCCTTCGAAAACTTACCACTACCAATACCACAACCATCATTGCCGCCATTACTATTATTATTATCATGATCGTAGTAATTACTACCCTCCTCATTCATCTCATCATCGTACTCGCACTCGTACTCGTACTCGTAATTGTAGCCGTAGCTTCCCTCGGTAACCTCGCTCTCTCTCCTCCTCTTCTTTGCGGGCTCGGGCTCGGGCTCGGGCCTGGCGTTGAAGAAGTCTGGGCCGAGAATCGGGCCGGAGAAACCCTCGAGGCCCGAGAAGGAGAAGGCGGCGCCGGGGAGGTCGGGAGTGGGCCCGGGGAGGCCCGGTTCGAAGGGGTTGGGGTTGAGGGGGTAGGGAGATGGTGACGGTGATGATGACGTCATTTGGTGGTTTGGGAAGTTGGGAGGGAAAACGGCGTCGTGTGGCCATGGAACGGTGGCGTATTGGGTGGTGGTGGTGGTGTCGTCAAGTGGCCATGCGACGCCGTTTTGTTGTCTTGATAGCATTTTTTTTTTTAATTTTTTTTTTTTAAGGGGGGAGAAAAGGTGGAAAAGGGGAGAAGCTTTTTTGGAAGGAAACTGAATCAAAAAATAAGGCCGTTTTTGGCCTTTTGTAGAAATAGAGTTGTGAGTTGTGAGAGTGGGTAGTGTTGGGGTCCATATGAGGATCCGTCGGATTTTGGACGAAGTGTCCGGTGCTGATATTTTGACCCCGGTATTAGGGACCTGACAATTATCAATGAGTTTCACTCGCGGCGAGTCGGTGTGAGTTCGGTACGAGTCAAATCGAGTCGAGTTAAAATTTAATTGAACTTAACTCGACTAATTTAGGGGACGAATCGAGCTGAGTTCGAGTCGGCTCAAGAAATGGTTAACCCAAGTCTTACTCGCATTCTACTAACACGAGTCTGGGCGAGTTCAAAACGAGTTAAAAACGGTTCAAATACGACTCAAAAAACAGCTCAAAACAAGATTCGAGTTCGAGTTGAGTCGAATCAAAGACGTGTCGAACTGGAATCCAGCCGAGTTAAATTCAAATAAAATCGAGTCAATTTCGAATCAACCAGATTCGGTTCAAAATAGTATTTGGCACTTTTCAAGTCAAAACAAAACATTTATCAAAATAGCAAAATATATTCCATGCAAAATTGTCTTGAGACAAATACCTACACCTTAAAAATGTGAAAATTCAATTATCAAAGTCTATCATACTAAATTTACCTCCCTACAAATTTTATCATTGATTTGTTATAAACTTTTTAAAGTCTTGTAAGTATAATTTTGATATTGAAAGTTATTATTATAAATATTATTATTATTATTATTATTATTATTATTATTATTATT
>ONZA01008545.1:5050-21941 GCA_900322205.1 Kewa caespitosa
AGGATGCTTAATCTCTTATGTACTATTTCCTTTTCACCAGGGAAAAGGTGCACCAGACATATTCGACACATATTTGAATATATCCCCTGATCAAGGAAGCCGAACAATTAGAACTGAGGTAACAAATATTAGTTTACTGCATGTTTTGATGAAATGAAAGCAGTGATTGCACCTAGTTAACTCAGTGCCCTTTCTGAATTTGTGTATTCAACACAGGAAGCTCTCTTAATATCTCTTCAATATTTTCGAGAACCGATTGCAAGCATTGCAAAATGGGTGAGGTCTCCAGTAAGTGCGATTTGGAAAATATCTCTTTCATTGTAGAAGCCTGAAGATACAGTGTGCGAGTACCACAAATTTTTTTGGATGAAGTTGGTGGTACAACTAGTTATTATTTGATTGATGCGCCATATTTAAGCCCATTTTCATGGCAGCAACTTCAGAGGTCATGCCATGACCCCCCCCCCAAAAAAAAGTGCCCAGCTCTCGCCAACTGTTTGATTTTGTGGATTACAGTTTGGTCCAGTTGTGAAATTATGGAGTTTCCTTTTGTAAGCATCTGTTATCATGTTCCCCTGACTCACAGGAATAGAGGGGAATGTTTTGGGTAGGCGAATTACAAGTCAAAAATCTATACTAGCACTCTAGAAACTTTTTTTTTTTTTTTTTCTTAAAGGGGATATTGGAGGGAAGATGCCAGCTCATTACTTAATATTTCCTAGAATAAATATCTTGCCATAACAGAATTTGTTGCAATTTGTTATGCCTGGTAGTTTGTGCTTGAGCTCTCTCTGTACGAGCTTTATAAGCCTTGTTGTAGCTATGCCTTGCTTCTTTACAAGCTAATGAAAACTCTCCACCTTAACTCTATTCTCTTTGCATTTCCTTCTCTCTAAAATGTGAATACAGAACTTATACAAAGTTCACATGGTATCAGAGCGAGGTCATGATCTATGATAAAGCTCAGATTCTCTTCTTGATCTACAAGATTTTGTAGAGAGATCATGAAAACAATTCATTCAATTCATTACTCAAATTTGTTCCGAAATTTTTTTTGTTCATAAACATCAAATCTGATCAATATGTCGAGAATCAACATCAATGACCTACAAAATCCTCTGTTTATCCATCCTTCTGATGGACCTGGATCCTTGATGATACCAAAGAAGCTAACTAGAGCATCAAACTACAGATCATGGCGTAGAAATGTGAAACTGGCATTATCAACTAAGAAGAAGCTTGGATTCATCAAAGGTACAGTACCTAAACCAGATGATGATGCTTTAGTAGAACAGTGGGAAACATGTAACGATTTGGTAATCTCATGGATTATGTGTTCTGTTGATGAATCAATTCATAAATCTGTTATGTTTACCAACTCTGTGAGAGATGTTTGGATTGAACTTGAGCAAAGGTTTGATGTCAGTAACGGATCTAGGAAGTTCAAAATCAACAAAGAGGTGAATTCAAACAGAATGGAAGTTCATTCAATGATTACTATACTAGGCTAAAATGTATGTGGCAAGAGCTTGATTCTATGAATAAAATTCCTGTGCAATGTTTGCAAGTTCAGAAAGATGAAGAATGACTGTTTCAGTTACTAGGAGGTGTAGACGGTTGTTATAATAATCAGAGAAGTCAAATGTTGTTGATGACACCTCTTCCTAAGGTTGAATCAGCTTATGCTATGATTCAACAAGAGGAATCTCAGAGAGATGTGTATGAGGCAGAGAAGCTGGATTTTGAATCTACAGCTCTTTACAGTAGAGGTAATCAAACTTCATTTGTTGGAAGGAATGACAGTGTGAAGATACAAGGAGATGTCAGATCAAATAGGTTTAAAGGTAACTCTGGTGTGACATATGGTAGAAGGTCAGATATGAAATGCAGCAAATGTGGAAGGATGGTTCTTATGAGAGAAAGATGTTGGGAAATTGTAGGTTATCCTAGTGGACATCCAAAGGCCAGGAAACCCTTGCAAACACAAGATGTCAATAGGTCAAACCACTATAGAACTGGTGATAACAGAAGTAAAGACACATTTGAAAAGAGCATTGCTGCTCATGTAGAGGTAGTGCCTGCTGGAGGCAATGTGACTTTTACTCAATCCCAGTTTGAGCAACTTCTGAAGCTGTTGCCATGTCATAACAAGGAGATGCAAAGCAGTGATGCAAAGTTTGATGATGAGCTTGATCAAAACTTTGCAGGTATAACATTCTGTTCTTATGCCTTGCATTCTATGAAAGGAGAATGGATGTGAGATTCAGGTGCTACTGATCATATGACATATGATAGCTCACAGTTGATTGAATCTAAGACTGTTTCAAACCAAACACAAGCTAAAATAAATCTTCCTAATGGTCAAACTACAACCATTTCTCATAAGGGCAAAGTTATTCTTGCTAATGATCTAGTCTTACATGATGTTCAGTGTGTTCCTTCCTTCAAGTTCAATTTGCTGTCTATACCTAAATTACTGGCCAACTCAAATGTCACTGTTACCTTATTCTCATCTTTCTGCATCATACAGGACTTAGTCTCAAAGATGCTCAAGGCTGTTGGTAGGCAGCTGAATGGTCTTTACTATATGGTTAATCTTCCTCATACACACATTCATCCATCTCTTACTCAAGGCCTGACTATCATCTCTGATGTAGGTTCTTTCAGTTCTTGCAATAAACAAACTATTTCTAGCATGTGTTTGTCATTGCATAATAATGTTTCTTGTAATGTCAGTACTACTGATGCTCAATCTAAGCAATTTGCTTTATGGCATCATAGACTAGGTCACATTGGCATTTCTTATTTGAAGCATATTAATGAAATTTCAGCTTCTGTTCTTTCTGCTTAAAAAGATTCTGTGTGCATTACATGTCCCCTTGCCAAGTTTCCTAAGCTTCCATTTCCATTAAGTACTTCTCATGCTGACAAACCTTTTCAACTGATACATATGGACAGTTGGGGTCCATATAGGGAACCTACACAAGGAGGGCACATATTCTTTCTCACCATAGTTGATGATTGTAGTAGAGCTACATGGACATATCTTATCACACACAAGTCTCAATCTTTGGCTATTCTTCAAATGTTTCTGAACTTTGCTCTCACTCAATTTCAAGCTAAAATTCAAGTTGTTAGGTCAGATAATGCTCTTTGATTTGATAGTGGACCTTGCAAATAATTCTTCTTTGATAATGGTATCATTCATCAAACATCCATAGCCAAAAGACCTCAACAGAATGCTAGGGTTGAGAAAAAACATAGGCATCTCTTGAAGATTGCCAAAGCATTACGTTTCATGCTGCTCTTCCTTTGTCTTTTTGGGGAGATGTAGTTCAGACAGCTACTTACATCATTAACAGGCCCCTACTCCTCTTTTTCACAACAAAACACCATATGAAGTTCTATTTTCTAAGCCCCCACGTTATTCTCATATGAGAGTATTTGGATGTCTTGTGTTTGCTGCTAATCCCAAGCTTGACTCAGATAAGTTCAAACCTAGAGGTGTCCCATGCGTTTTCCTTGGATATCCTTCGACTCAGAAAGGATACAAGTTGTATAATCTCCTCACCAAGTCCACATTTGTCTCAAGAGATGTTAGGTTTATGGAGCATATCTTTCCTTTTCATCCTGATAGTGCCAAACACTTCATGCCTCCTATACCTGTATCTTTGCCCCTCAATGCTCATAACTATATGGATGATATTGTTCATGATGACAATAATGTTTCTACCCCTCTCATATCTAGCTCTCCTGTTTCCTCTTCTCCTACTTCACATTCACCTATTTCTTCTCCAATGTCTTCTTTATCACCATCTTCAACTACTTCTCCTAGTGCCATCTCTTCTTCAGATGTATCTTCTTCTTCTCTTGTTCTTGTCAAGAGATCCACCAGGGTACCAGTTCAACCTAGGTGGCTTCAATACTTTGTGGCAGGCAATGTGGCTCACCTTCTAATCCTATTAGAGTCAATCATGTTACTTGCACTGATGTTTCTACTCAGTTTCATTCTTTTATGTCTGCCTTACTCACTACAAAAGACCCAACCACCTTTAGTGAAGTAGTTAAGGATTTAGTTTGGTGTGAAGCTATGAATCAAGAGCTTAAGTCTCTTGAGGACACATGAACATGGATGATCACTGACTTGCCACCTGGACATACTGCTATTGGTAGTAAATGGTTGTACAAAACAAAGTTGAACTCTGATGGTTCAGTCAACAAGTGTACAGCTAGACTTGTTACACAAGGTTGTGGTCAACAATATGGTATCAATTACACAGATACCTTTGCTCCAGTGGTAAAAATGAGTACTATAAGAGCTTTGTTAGCTGTGGTTGCTATTAAAAATTGGACTATTGTGCAAATGGATGTTTCTAATGCATTTTTGCATGGAGACTTACATGAGGAAGTGTACATGAAACTTCCTAAGGGATATGCTGATAAGGGGAAGTTTGTTAGGCCTCATGGGGAGTCCATCCTCAAATAAGGTGTGTAGGCTGTTGAAATCCTTATATGGTTTAAAGCAAGCTCCACGTCAGTGGATTGCTAAGTTGTCCTCTTGTCTTTTGGAGTTTGGATATCAGCAGTCCAAAGCTAATTACACTTTGTCACTCAGTCCAATGCTGCTGGTTTTACTGCTGTCTTGATCTATGTAGATGATATGATCATCACTGGTAGCAATGAACATGAAATTCAAAAGCTTAAGACTCATCTTAGTGCTCAGTTTCACATGAAGGACCTTGGTTCTCTCAGTTACTTTCTTGGGTTGGAGTTCTCTAGGTCTGCTGATGGCATTTTTATCTCGCAAAATAAGTATGCTCTTGATCTTCTGTCTGAGAATAGTATGCTGAATTGTACTCCTAGGAGGTTGCCTATGGATTCTAAGGTGAAGTTAGAGGCTAGTGGTGAGCCTTTAGCCAATCCTGATGCTTATAGGAGGTTGGTTGGCAAGTTTATTTACCTGACTGTTACTAGGCCTGATCTCACTTACACAGTTCAGTTGTTAAGTCAGTTCATGGCTAGTCCTACTGAAGCTCATATATCTGCTGCTGTGCACTTGTTGAGGTATCTCAAGAAAGCTCCTGGTCAAGGGATACTGATGGCTAGCTCTTTTGCTGCTCAAGTCTAAAAAGCAACGTTGTTGCCAGCCTCATCTGAGGCTGAGTACAGGTCTATGGCTGTGACTACTTGTGAGGTTACTTGGTTACGTGCTTTGTTGAAGGACTTGGGCTTTGCTCGTCTGCCACCTGCTGAGTTGAAGTGTGATAATCAAGCTGCCTTGTTAATAGCAGCTAATCCTGTTTTCCACGAGCGTACCAAGCACATTGAGGTTGATTGTCACTTTGTGCGTGATAAAGTGAAAGAAGGACTGATTGCTCCTAACTATGTTTCTACTAAGGCTTAGTTAGCTGATCTTCTGACTATGGTGCTTACAGAGTCTTAGCAACAACTGCTGCTATCCAAAATGGGTGTTTGTTCTCCACACCCATCTTGAGGGGGAGTATTGGAGGGAAGCTGCCAGCTCATTACTTAATATTTCCTAGAATAAATATCTTGTCAAAACATAATTTGTTGCAAGTTTGTTATGCCTAGTAGTTTGTGCTTTAGCTCTCTCTGTATGAGCTTTATAAGCCTTGTCGTAGCTGTGCCTTGCTTCTTTACAAGCTAATGAAAACTCTCCTCCTTCTCTCTATTCTCTCTGCATTTCCTTCTCTCTAAAATGTGAATACAGAACTTATACAAAGTTCACAGGGGGGCACTCTAGCATATTTCTGCTGCTGAGGAATTTTGCGATATCTGATAAATGCATAGGTGTATTGTTTGTGATGATTTTTTTTTGTAAGTAACAGTATTTTTCAATTCCGTCTTTTAGCATAGCAATTTCCAATTGAAATTGACAGTAGTTTTTTTTTTTTTGAAAGGTTGAAATTGGCAGTAGTGAAACTGTTCTCAACATTACGTATCTATTGATCCCTGAAGTCGTAACAGAATTGGAAGTAGTTTAAGAAGGATGCTGGGCTCTCTTGGAATTGAGGGGCTAAGAATTTGATTATTTGATATGCCAATACAGATTGATATGTCAATACCAAGTTCAGGGATCGAGGAACACTCAACTTTGACAGGCAAGTACGATGCGAGACCTTAGTCCAGTTTTAATGTGTAAGCCAACTTCTCCAGTTCAGGTGCAATGACACCTGATATAAGCTAATCAGTGATTTTGTGATATTTGGGGTTCAACGCAGCTTTATGCAATACCTCACAGACTCGGAAAAACACCAAACTAGAATGTAATAAGTTCAACATGAACCTGGGATTCACTATACATAACTCACAACACGAGTTTTGCCAACCAATACAGACACATTCCAATAAGCATATGATGAATATCAAAATCTAACAATACGATAGTACACACCCCATGAAATATAATGAAAACTTATACTCCCAGTTGTCCCCACGAGGAGAAGGTAGTGGTCGCACCTAATTGTCCCAGTTCCCTATCTGAATTTGTGGTATTGAACACAAGATGCTCTCTTAATATCTCTTCAATACTTCCAATAACTAATTTCCTGAGCATTGCAAAAAGGGTGAGACCTCAAATAAGTGCAATTTGGAAAATATCCTGTTGCATAGCAGAAACCTGAAGATAAAGAGATTGTGTTATGAATATACAACCAATTGCATTGGATGAAATCGCTGCGTTGGTGGAATAACTTATTGACCTTTGATTGATGCTTCATTTAAATAAAAAATGCATCATATTTGAGTCCATTTTCAAGGCAACAACTACAGAGGTCATGTCGTTTTTTAAACTAGCTCTCGCAACTTGTTTGATTGTGGAGGCTTGCAGCCTGGTCTAGTAGTAAAATTTTGGAGTTTCATTCTGTAGGAATATGTTATCATGTATCCAACATGAAGAGAGGGTGGAACCTTTAGGATAGGCCGATTTACAAGTAGACAGAACCTGTGCTAGCATTTTTTTTTATTTTTTTTTTGATAATTACCTGTACTAGCAGATTTCTATCGTTGAGGAATCTTATGTATCTCTAGATGTATTGGTGTATTGTTGTCTATTTGTGATGATAATCATTGATTAAGTGAGAAGTATTCTTCATTTCTTTCAGCAATTCCAATTGAGTATCACACATCAGAAAGGTAGTAGTGATTTGCACTTGAAATTACGTACTTACTGATCTCTCGTATTGTAACAATACCGAAAGTAGTCGAAGAAAAACATTGGGCTCTCTTGGCATTGAGGGGCAATGAATTTGATGGTTTAATATGCCAATACAGATTGAAACGTGATCTATCAATACCAAGCTCAGGGTTCAAGGAACATTGCAACTCCAATAGGCAGGATATTGACATTGAAAATCACAAGTACGATATAAGACCTCAATCCAATTCCAATGTGTAAACTATAAAGCCAACATTATTCCAGTTCAGGTGCATTCACATTTCATAGAAGTTAATCAGTGACATTTGTACTCTGTTTGGTCCATTTTGCCTTGAGCCTCACTGTAGCCCACGGACCTCTTTCGGCCCATTCCGTCTTTGGGTCTTGGACCCATGGACTCGAATCTCCGGTAGGCCCTTGATCCTCTGCGCCTTCTATAGTCCCACAGTTCTTGTCAGTATCACCTCCTAGGGGTCCCGTCCTCGCTGATACCCTTTCGGCTCGTCGACCCTCATCCTTGCCGTGAGACAGGATTGGAGCGTCATCTAGGCAGGGGCCCCAAAGCACCTCTTCTCCCTCTCCCTATGATGAGGGGGCCCCGAAGAAGGTGTACTGAAAGGGTCTTAGAGAGAGCATAGGAAGGAAGGACGAGATGGATATCAGCAGGGATCCACTGCCTCAGACGAAACCAATCATATACCTCCCTAGGAGGGAGGAGAGCGTCGTAGGATAGCTCCAGAAGGTTCCAAAAGTGCCACATGTGTTGTGCATGTGGCTAAGGACAGTTGGCGGCTTTCAAGCCCATGCTTTCATCAGGCCCAAGAAGGGAATGTCCATGTGGCGCCTCCCTAGTGGACAAACCGCAACCTTAGCATCACCTGGAGAATATCTATAAATAGGAGACATGTACACACTTCAATGGTAAGAGAATAATTGATTTGACAACTGATTAATTAGATCATTTTTTTTCTCTCTCTAGAGCATTCAAGTCTTTCCTCTTTCCCAAGGAAGATTTGGTTGCCCGAAAGAGCAATCTAGTTGCCCTTAGGGCCCATTTTCCTTGAGGGGCAAACCCATTCGGAACACCCTGACTGACTTGACTGTTAGAGGACTGTTCCCCGGACCACGCCGGGGGTACTTCACGTGCCTTCTTTGTGCAGGTACCTTTCGTCCGGTGAGCCACGTCAGCATCCTTCTCATCTCATACAGCTAAAGCTCTTCAACCCTTTGAGTCTTCGAGGGTCCACTTTCCTTACCCAAAAAATACCCGAAACATTTGGCGCCCTTTGAGGGGAGTGGCCAACCAAAGTTGCATGAGATTGAGAACAGAAAAAAAACATTCAAACACCTGAACTACAAAAGACGAATTCCATGTTGAACCATGAAGAAGAAACCCTTTCAGCCTCATTTGCTAGAAGACAAGGTGGCCCCCGGCCCCCTGTCACATGGGAGGAATTGGCGGCCTTGCAAGTCAACATCCTGGGGGACAGCCACAAGATGTGCACGATCCTTCAGGAGAACATCCTGAGTCACGTCGGGATGACGAAGCGCTGGGATGAAGGCACTTCGAAGAAGACGCCCGCTAAAGGAGCTCGAAGCTCAATGAATGGGGAGGACAGAGAATATAGAACCACTAAACTAATGAAAACTCCCCGTTTCAGCCTGAATGGTTCTAGTTCTTCCTCCTCGAACTCCAAAAGTAAGTTGAAGGTCTCCGGAGGAAGCATGAGTACAAAAGTACCAGAGAAGTCGAGAAGGAATGTCGGAGACCTGTAGCCCTCCACTGAGGCAATGAAGAGTAGGAGAAGGGCCACTGAGGGAGAAGTGGACATCCCCAAGAAAGAGGATGTCAAGGAAATCATACGGCGTAGGCAGGCCGAGAGGTTGCAGAAGAAACAAGGGCCGTCATGAACCGTCTAGGGATGAGAGACTACGATGATATCACGAAGAGTTTTAGGGGATTTAAGATAAGCCCTAACCTTACCATGAAGGTCTCTTTAAGCGAAGAAATCATGGCTTATCCCCTGAACCTAAACTCTCGGATCGAGAAGATGTAAAAGTATAACAGGACAACCTTGCCTAGAGAGCACTTGGTGGCCCACAAGGCCGCAATGATGACCCAAAAAAGAAATAACTCCACCTATTGCCGACACTTCATCGGGACCTTGGAAGGAAGAGCCCTCAAGTGGATTTACAGCCTCTCCTGTCACAGCATACACAGCTTTGACAAACTCTATCGCGTCTTCATGGGAAACTTCATGACGTGCGAGAAGACCGAGAAGTGCTCGGAAGATCTCTTCAAAATCCTATAAGGGAGAAAGGAACTGATGAAAGACAATAATAAGCGCTTCAATGATGAGTGCCTAGAGATCACAGAACTTGATCAGACGATAGCTTGCATGGCTTACGTCAAAGGCATAATCAACGGAAGCAAAATCCTGAAAGATTTCGAGCATATGAAGATGGAAAAGGAAAAGCTCACCATATCCTTAGTCCGGCCCTACTCGTCCAAACTCTTCACCGCTTGGGGTAGATCTAGAAGAGACATAGTAAACGGGCGGCCTTAATGTGAGAACCACAATGAAGAGAATTTGGCAAAACTTTCCAAGAGCGAGAGGAGAAGGGACAAAACCCTAAGCGTCGAGAAGCCCCAGTTCAAGAAGAAAGGGTCTGGAAGTGGGGGAGGATGAAGTGGATTCCAAGGTTAAGGAAAGCCTGAAAGGAAGATGTCGGAAAGCCCCGCAGTGAATAAGATCTTGAATTGCAATCAAGAAGCTATTTTGGCAAAAATCGACCCCAAATTACTCCCCGACCCAACCCTGATGAAGGAAGGAACAAGGAAGAGCTACTTCTTCTTTCATTATCACAAAGATCATGGACAGAGCACGAAGTACTTTCGAGAACTGGGTTCGCACCTCCAGTTGCTGGCACAGGAAAGGAAAATCAAGTCTTTTCTGAAGGACAAGGGCATGACCACTGTCCCGCTGAGCCAGGGGGTAGCCGAGCCTGAGGCCTCGGGGTCCTCTTTGGACTCCTACAAGGTTGCTTTCATCTCAGGCGGCCCGATAGGAGGCGGCGTCACGAACAAAGCCTGATGAGCCCACATAAAGTCCCTCGACCAAGTCATGCTGATCGAGGAAGTTCTCGAGTTTGGGAAGCTTATCATTTTTGGTGAGGCAGACATAAGACCTTTCCAATTCTCCCACGAAGACCCCCTCGTCGTTAAGTTAAAATAGCCAACACCTTGGTAAAAAGAGTCCTGGTAGACACAGGGAGCTCTGTCAACGTGATCACAGCCAATTTCCTCATAGACCTCGGTTATTGTACAAATAAGATAATACCGATAAGCCATCAGGTGGTAGGCTTCGGTGGAAATTGGGTCCATCCGATGGGAAGCATCCCACTTCCAGTAAGAATAGGGCTAAAGAATGAAGCAAGACGTGTCATCTCAGAATTTCTCGGCGTTAACATTCCGTTGGCGTACAACGTCCTCCTCGGACGTCCAATGCTTAACAAGATCAATGGAACAACGAACATGATGTTGCTCACATTGAAGTTCCATAGAGATGATGGAGAAGTAGAGAAGGTCCTCGGCGACAAGAAGACGGCCAGGGCTTGCTATGTCCAATGCCTTAGCAATAAGAGCGTCATCACCGAGAAGACAGAACCCCCCGTCGAGACCAAGGTCATGCATTTGGCTGAAACCAAGTCAAAAAGAAGAAGAAAGGAAAAACCTGAAGAACATAGGATTGTTGTGAAGATAGAAGAAACTACCCCCGCGAAGGAAGAGGAAGGGAAAGGAGTGCAATGCCTAATTGTAGACGTCATCCCCCCAGAAGTTGCCAACGCGAGGATCAAAGAGAGAGAACAGGCTACTTCCTTCGGCGGGAAGGTGGAGGTAATCCTGAACTCCTCTCACCTAGAACGAGTCATATACCTTGGTGAAAAGCTGGACGAGACCACCAAAGAAGAATTGACGAAGCTCCTGCAAGAATACTAGTACGTCTTTGCCTTCGGCCCAGACAAAATGCCTGGATCCGACAAATCCCTCATGGAGCATAAGCTCAAAAACCCAAAGCTCAAACTGGTGAAACAGAAGAAGAGACACCTGGGAGAAGAGAGGATCCAGGCTGCGTCGGCAAAAGTCAAGAAGCTGTTGGAAGCCGGATTTATAAGGGAGTGTCGGTACCCAAAATAGCTTGCCAACGTGGTAATGGTGAAGAAGGCGACTAGAAGTGGGAGAATGCGTGTCAATTACACACACCTGAACAAAGCTTGCATGAAAGACCACTTCCCTCTTCCAAGGATAGACAAGTTGGTAGATTCCACTATCGGCCATGAACTCCTAAGTTTCATAGATGCCTTCTCAGGTTATCACCAAGTTTTCATGAAAAAGAAGGACCAGAGTTCAACAGCCTTCATCACCGATGAAGGGGTAATCTGCTATACTATGATGCCTTTCGGCCTAAAGAACACCTGGCCACTTTCTAGAGGCTCATCCAAAAAGTCTTCAGGGGACAAATCGGAAGGAACCTCAAATCCTATGTGGACGACCTCATCACCAAGAGCATGAAGTCATCAAATCATGTGGAAGACTTGAGGGAAACATTTGAGACCCTAAGGAAAAACAAGATGAAACTCAATCCTAAGAAATGTGTCTTCGGGGTGAGAGGACGCAAATTCCTAGGCTTCGTGGTGAGTGAAAGAGGCATTGATGCCAATCTAGAGAAAGTAAAAGTCGTGATTGGCATGAAGCCCCCACGGTGCATGAAAGACGTGCAAAAGCTGACCGGGTGCATCACGACACTTAACCGGTTCGTCTCTAAATCAGCAGACAAATGTTCCCGCTTCTTCTCATCACTGAGGAAGGGGATGAGATTTGAATAGAGCGACGAGGCGCAAAAGGCCTTCGGGAAGCTGAAGCAATATTTGGGGTCCCTACCCAGGCTCACTTTGCCAAAGCTAGAAGAAAGGCTTTTTCTCTACCTTGCTTTCTCCAACATGGTCGTCGCCTCAGTCCTCGTCAGCGAAGAAGAGAAGAAATAGGAACCCGTCTACTTCACCAGCCACGTCTTATGTGGAGCTGAGTTCAGGTACCTCGCACCAGAGATATTCGCCCTAGGAGTTCTCATCAGCTCCAGGAAACTCAGGCCTTACTTCCAGGGTCATCCCATAACTATTTTGACGAACCAACCCTGAACAAAATCTTGGGAAGGCTGGATTCGGCGGGAAGGGTACAGTTATGGGAGCACGAACTTACCGACTACGACATCTCGTACAAACCCAGGAGGGAAATACAAAGTAAGACCCTTGCCGACTTCGATGCCGAGCTGACCCCCTTGGAGAAGACGCTGAGTTATTGGACTGAGGCGTGTCTAATGAGTGTAGACGGTTCATCATGCAAGAGTGGTAGTGGCGCAGGTATTGTCATTACCTCAGCAGAGGGGGATGTTTTGAGTATGCGATAAGGTTTGGATTCCAAGCATCGAACAATGAAGCCGATTACGAAGCTCTCATTGCCGGAATGGAAATGGCCTGAGCCGCCGGGGCAAAGAAGCTTAAAGTAAGATTGGACTCCCAATTCGTCGGGTCACTGATCTCAGGAGAGTACAAGGAAAAGGGAGATGGGATAAGGGCATACCATGGCAAGGTCATAGAAATGAACAAAGACTTTGACGAAGTACTCGTAGAGGACATCCTACAGTTGGAGAAACACCATGTCGACGCCCTACCTCGTCTGGCCATCTCGTCGGCTTATGGGGTATCTTGAAACATATTTTGGGAAGAGAATGAGAAGAGAAACATAGAATCCGGACCTGAAGTATTCATACTTGATCGAAGTGCTGAGAGGATGGAACCTTTCATGGCTTGGTTGGGAGAAGGGAAGCTCCCAGAGGATGAGAAACAAGCAATGAAAGTCCATACGAGGGCCAAGTGGTTTGAATTTTGAGACGGCGTCTAATACAAGAACGGTCTGAGCCACCCATTGTTGAGATGTGTCTTGAAGACACAAGGGAAAAAGATAATTTGAGAGGTCCATGTTGGGATCTACGGGGCCCACCAAGGAGGAAGGACTGTGGCAAACAAGATCCTTAGACTGGGCTTTTACTGGCCGACCTTGAAGACGGACGATGTCGAAAAGATTAAGAGCTGCGAAAAGTGCCATATGTTTCCGCTGGTATCGAAGCTCCCATCTGTAGAATTGTCGCCCTTACTATCTTCGATGCCTTTACATCTCTGGTTCATGGACATAGTGGGCCCCCTCCCGCAAGCTCCAGGTCTGCTGAAGTACACCATCGTCGCCGCCGACTATTTCACAAAGAGGATCAAAGCAAGAGCAGTGAAAAACATCAGTGTGGCCGACGTGAAAAAGTCCATCCTGGAGAACATTCTCACGTGCTTTGGCACTCCTTGGAGCATTATATTCCACAACGGCAGGCAATTTGATACACCAAAACTCACTGACTGGTTAACCGAAAATGGAGTAAGGGCGAACTTTACAGCAATGGCAAGGTCCTAGACAAATGGCCAAGTAAAATCAAGCAACAAGATCTTGGTGAACTGAATCAAGAAAAAGCTCGACAAAGCCAAAGGGCTATGGCTGACATGCTAACATAAGTATTGTGGGTTTCAAAGACAGCTGAGAAGGCGATCACGAGGGAGACACCTTCCAACCTCGTCTACGGCTCTGAGGCCGTACTCCCGTTAGAATTCTCTTACAAGAGCCTGAGGGTCAAACACTTCGACTTTGTAGTTGGTATGTTTCTGACACCTCATGGTAACTTAACCATTAACGGTATATGGGACAGCGATGAAGAGGATGCATGGGATGCATCCCTAAAGTGTGACGAAATTTATGACGACGCATGGTTTTCCAAACACGAGGGTTGGGAGGATGAAGTCGACAATCTGACTAGTTGGGAAGATTTTACGGGAGGAAAGATGGTCCATCCCAGACCAACGATAACCCAACCGACAAGGGCAAAGAGGTAGTGGCACATGAACCACTCGATAACCCTTTGTTAAAATACCTCAAAAGAATGAAAGCCTAGGCAAAGACGTTACCGTTTGGCAACTTTTAGCATCGTCTTTGGAGCATAGGAAAGCACTCCTTGCCTAACTCAACAAACTAAACATCTCGCCTGAAACGTCTCCCTCCGAGCTTGTAAGCTTTTTGACGGAGGAAAGATTGCCCACCATGATCACATTTTCGGATGAGGACCTACCTAAAGAAGGTCGAAACCAAAAAAGGAAATATACCTTACAGTAACGTGTAACCAACATCACGTTCCCATGGCACTCAATGATAACGGGTCCGCAGTCAATGTATGCCAACTTAGAACTACAAAATGACTAGGCATTCAATATGACCTTGCACAAATATTGCAGGGCTTACGATCCTATGATAATTCTAGGAGAAGTGTGCTCGACACCATCAACATCCATGGTACTGTTGGTGTCATATAACAACGAGTCACCTTTTCCGACATCGATATACCCTCCACCTTCAAGTTGCTCTTAGGACGACCTTGGTTACATAGCATCAATGTCGTCCAATTCACCCTTCACCAAAAAGTCAAAATGGTTGTAGAGGGAAAGTCATTGTGATTGAGGCCGACCAAATGAAGGTCACCTCGTCCAAGACTCCTGTCTTAAAATTAGACCATGGTGAAGAAGACGAGGACTTTTGGGGCTTCAACCCCAAATTAAACGCCATCGAGGATGAACGAGCTCCATTCAACTTTGATCCTCATTCCAAACCTCCATGTCCACACCATCCTTTGGAAATAGGGCTACATGCCCGAGATGGATTTCGAAAAGCACGCCTAGGGCTCGAGTTTTTTCGATGGGCACAATCTACAAACCTCACGTTCGGCCTAGGCAACACTCCCTCAATTCATGAAATTAAAGAATCAATGTCGAGGGAGGAAAGAAGCTGCAAGTAAACTTCATAGGATTTGGGAGGAAGAAGAAGATGAAGCTAGGGCCATACGTGAAGGCATTCCCTTCGATAGCCCCGAGCTCATTTATCGTCAAACCCTGAACGGGAAATTTGTTCAGGCAGGCGATAACTTCCCTTACTAAAGATTTCTGTAGCCCCATTACCTTAAAGAAGAAGGCACATTAATTCCAGGACTCAAAATATTCGAGAATTGCAACCTTATGGAAAATGAATTCCCTAAGCTTCATGACCAACCCCCACTTGATTGGGCTCAACCCTTACCTCCCAATGCATTCAGTCTCCTTTTCAGGCAAGAGAAGATCCAGGCACAAGAAGATGACGACGTAGTTCTAGCCATCCAGCACCAAGAGTTCGACCCCTCCGAACTTTTCGCACCCACCACCGAGACAATCGAGGGATGGCGCCGCACCTGCAAGTGAACAACTTCCAACGGGTGCAAGTTCATCATCACCATAGGAGAAGGACCTATGTTCGAGTCCAGTGACTCAGATTCTAGTAGCTCTAGGGATTCTGGTTCTGATGCTAGTGTAGGACGCTCTCCTCCCGAGAGGATTAGGAAGCTAGGCTCCCCCATTCCCAAAGAATATGATTCTTCCATTAATGTACTCTTTGATGATATTAATAAAATAAATGACGATTCCGCTTACTCCTTGGATTGTTTTGCCAATGAATCTACTGACGATAAGTCACTCATGCGGGCCATGCTCGAGCATGAACAAAAAACCTCAGTAAATGAAGAAACCGAGATGATTAACTTGGGAATTAATGATAAACCTCAAAATGTTAAAATTGGTCTAGATGAAATATTTGAACTAATGGAGGCGGTCCTTCACATGGAGGTTGAGTTACCTTCAATTAGGGTAGTTTTAGAAAGCAATATTCCCGAGGCCGATTGGGTAAGACAAAGATACGAACATTTAATCTTTCTAGAAGAAAGGCGTCTAAATACCTTACACAATGTTCAAATGTATCAAAGAAGGGTGGCTAGCGCCTTCAATAAAAAGGTACAACGACGATCGCTAAAAGAAGGCGACTTGGCTTTGAAAGAAAATTGAGCACCTATACGAGACCCACGCGGTAAATTTAGCCCAAATTGATCAGGACCATACATAATCAAGAAAATCCTTTCCGAAGGGGTGGTCTTAGTCATGGATCTAGATGGAATAGAGTTTTCACAACTAACTAATTTGGACAAATTAAAGAAATTATACACGTAATTTCCAAGTTTAATAATCGTTTAATGCCCATGTATTATCTAGGATAATATTTCGAAAACAAAGCAAAAAAAAAAACAAAGAAAAATCCTTTATCATCTTGAATTACGTTCAGCTTGATTCTCATTCGGATATGTAGGTAACTCGCAAGGGCCCGACCTAAATCTTAAAAATCAATCGACATCATTTACATTGCTTTGCATGAACTACATTTGGCCTGATTCCCATTTGGATACGTAGGTAACCCGCAAGGGCCCGGCCTAAATCCTAAGAATCAATTGACATCATTTACATAGTTTCGCATGAACTACGTGTGGCTTGATTTCCATTCGGATAATTAGGTAACCCTCAAGGGCCCGGCTCATTCAAAAATATTAAACACTTTCTTTTCCATGCAGTGTGTAAAAAAAAAATAAAAAAATAAAATAAAAATAAATAAAAGTTCATTATTCCCTATGCTCAACACTATGTATATGATTAAAATTTCAAGTCCTTTGGGCTACGCCCGTAGTAGATACCTTTGGGCTTAGATTCACT
>ONZA01008550.1:1356-13503 GCA_900322205.1 Kewa caespitosa
GCCGGTCGCCGGTCGCCGGTGAGGTGGCTGGAGGTTTGCCGGAGGTGGAGCCTTAGGAAGAAAAAGAGTAATTTTGGGAAATGGGAAACCCTTGGGTAGAGAGTAAAATACCCAATTCCCAATATTAGAGGGAAAGGGAATAGAAAAAGACTAAACCAAACAAGTTCAAAGGAAATGATGATGGTTCCTTCCCTTCTCTAAAACCCCTTACCAAACACCCTCTTAGTTCAATAAAATTTGTGCAATTAATTTAGGAGATGGGCCAACGTAGTTCACGAAGAATTTTGAAGTCTTCCATATAATAATACTCCTACTATATTTTAGTTTGTCAAATCACCATTCCTAAATTAATAGGCAAAAGAAAATTATTCTTAATTTTTTATAAAATCCTATTGAATATGAATATAGGTCATGTAGCCCTAACAATATTACAATGGTGCAACTAACCATTGCTTCCCTCCACTACTATGATCTCTCAACTCTCAAGCTGTCCCCCCATAGTACAATTGACTTTTGTAAGACAAACACACACAAACAAAATCAGATTTTTGATCAATCATCCAAACAAACAAAAGGTCTTCCTTAACATATTCCGAGAACAACGGCCATCCACCAAACAACCAAAACCATGCAAAATTTGCAAGTGCAATCAAATCCAAGCAAAAATATAGAGGCAAAGTGGGCTCTTTAGCTCCATTTTGGCCCCTTTCTTAATGCCAACAACAACCATCAAAAGCACTATAGGAATATCATAATCATAAAGGGGTTAAGTTTTACCGGAGAAGATGAAGATAGGAGTGGAAGGGTCACCACCACCCTCACCACCTTTCTTTCTCCTCTTTAATCTTTAGTTTCATACCCCCTTTTTTATGCACATTTTGTGTTTTATACATCATTATCTTTGGTGGGTTCCTTTCAAGTTTCAATCTTTGTTTGTAAATTTTGCACATTTCTCTCTTTACACCATTATCTTTGGTGGGTTCCTTTCAAGTTTCAATCTTTGTTTGTAAAAATTACACATTTCTCTCTTTACACCATTACCTTTGGTGGGTTCCCTTCAAGTTTCAATTTTTGCTTGTAAATTTTGCATATTTACACCATTATCTTTGGTGGGTTCCCTTCAAGTTTCAATTTTGCTTGTAAATTTTGCTCATTTGCACCATTATCTTTGGTGGGTTCCTTCAAAGTTTCAATTTTTGTTTGTAAATTTTACCCATTTCCCTAAACATCAAATTCTTTGGTGGGTTCCCTTCAAGTTCCAATTTTTGTTTGTAAATTATACCCTATTCCCTAAACATCATTATCTTTGTTGGGTTCCCTTCAAGTTTCAATTTTTGTTTGTAAATTTTACCCATTTCTCTTAACATCATTAGCTTTGGTGGGTACCTATCAAAATTCCAGTTTTTATTTGTAATTTTGAGGTAAAAGAAGAAAAATGGATGTTACACAACGTGTGTTATGTGGGGATGACCTGTTCAACCCTGTGTTGTCAATGGGATTGCAGGCCTCTTTGATTCTTTCCGTTTCTCACCTCCTTCAGATTGCTGTTAAGTCTGTTGGTATTCCTACGCCTCTTCCTCAGATTACTGTAAGTTATTGTAATTTGTTTCTCATTATGATAATTCATGCAAAATGTTATAATGTGAATCATCTTGCATAGCATGTTTGACTTTCTTTTTCATATTAGACAAGTTGCATGTGTTTAAGTCAATTACAAAGCTTCAAGGGTGGTCTTTCGACGTGACAATGTGGCTCAACTCAAGCAGCTAGTAATCAGTACAGGCTCCTAGGTCCCAAATAGACATGGTAATGACGGTTTCAGGATTCTTTCTAGAGCATGTTGTGCTGCCCATTTTCGGATTTGAAGAGTGCCCCAAGGCTTGGACTCGTGAAACAATGTAGCCTAAGCGAGTTGATGTCTTGCTAATTGAACTTGGTCACCGAAAGGGCAAAAATTGTTGCCTATACTGTAATCCTTACATTTCATGCACAGTTGCCTGAAGATTCAAATGCCATTACGGATAATTTTCATAAGCTGTTTTAATGTGGTACACTGTTCAAATAGTGAGAGCGGTGTCTAGTTTGCCCAGAGGGCATTTGCATAAAGCTAGTCAGACCTTAGCAACATTGCAAGCCTCTAAACTTAGCCTTTTACAGAACTAAAATGGAGTCCCACTGTCCACCCATCCGTCAACAATATGCCGTGAAAAAAAGACATAATGCGAAGGAATGGAGTCGTTGGCAAACTCTGCTCCGCATCCATAATGAATTATGAGTGACTACAATAATGAATTCATAACCTCAAAAAGAACATAATGATGCTTTGCGATTTGGGTCACTGGTTGACAAAATTGAAGCTGGATTCTCTCAGTTACTCATCTGTGTGCTGGTTCTCATGTTTTTCTTTATGTGTTATCAAAATTATGCATGAGCATGACACTAAGCTTGAATTGTAAACAGGCTGGGCTGCTAATTGGTCACTCGCTTCTGTCAAAGATCAAACCGTTAGAGAAGTACTTCTATCAAAGTGCATCTGCTGATTACTATAATGTGCTGGCATTTTTCGGTCGGACTTGTGTAGTGTTTTTGATTGGTCTTGAGCTGGATATCTCCTACCTGAAGCGACACTTGCGAGCTGCAAGCATAGTTGCATTTATGGCTGCATTACCTTGTATAATCTTTGCTGGATCGATCTCTTACACCATTTTCCAGTATTTTACGGGGAAACATCAACAGTTCGTAGCATTTATTCTCATTTTCATGTTGGCTGTGTCTAACTCAGCCTCTCCTATGGTTATCCGCTTCATTGCTGAGTTGAGGCTTGGGACTTCTGATTTTGGTCGTTTAGCTGTTTGTTCCTCGTTGGTTAATGACATCACTAGCATATTATTTGGGGCTCTGGTGATGAAAATTGTCGAAGGAGGAGGATTCAAAGCCGGAGGATGGATTGGGTCCTTGTTTTTCACTGGTGTGGTCAGCTATGTGGTGAGACGTATTGCCATATTGCTGAACAAATGGAATCCAGACTCTCAGTACTTAAAGAACACTCAAATTGCCCCTTTGTTTCTTCTTGTTCTGCTTAGTGCCAGTTTTGTCGATAAATGGGGAGCTGCTAATAGCATGTTGACCGCGTTGATTCTTGGGGTAACGTTCCCCCGTGAAGGGAAAACTGCTCGAACAATGATGCACAAGCTTTCTTTTGCTGTTTATACCTTTGTATACCCCATTTATTTTGGGTACACTGGTTTTCAAGCAAACTTTGCGGATGCTACTATTTTGAAGAATTTCATAGGTGTAGTTGTTGTCGTTGTGATAAGCATCAGCGGCAAGATTATAGGTACACTTGCTGCTTGTAATCGACTCAAGATTCCAATGAAAGAGGGAATCACGCTTGGATTTCTTCTGAATTTGAAAGGACATTTTGATGTTCTGATCGTTGGAACAGTCAGAACAAAAGAGGTAGGTATTTGTCAATATGACTAAATTAAACTCTGCATTAATTCGATCAAAATTATCCTTTCCCCAAAAACGAAAAACAGAAACTAGCTTATACTTAAATATCTTAGACTCTTTAAAACATATTACTATATGCACGACCTAACGGGGTCCATATTTGACTACATTGCAGGGTTGGAATAACAGTTTCGTTGAGATGATGTTAATGACAATAATTCTCAATACACTGTTATCAGGCATTGCTGTCGCATACTTGGTGATGAGGGACAGTGATAGCTTTGGTTACAGGCCTGTTCCCCTTGAGCAGCAAAATCCAGACACAGAGCTACGCGTGCTGGCATGTGTTCATGGTCCTCGACACGTGCCTACCATGGTTAAAGTCATTGGATGGCTCAGTTGGTCTAAAGATCTACCAGTATGTGCTTACCTGCTGCAGCTGGTTGAGCTTCTTCCAAAGAAGAGAATCAACAAGATGTATCACCAGAAAGAGGATGATGAACTCAGTGACGATGAAACCTACGGTGGAAATGATGCGGTGGAGATCAATGATGCGGTGGATACCTTCGTTGCGGAGACGGGGATATTTATTCGCCAAATGAAGGTCGTCTCGACCGTATCAAGCATTTATGAGGATATTTGTGATGCCGCCGAAGACTTGAGGGCATCACTTATAATACTCCCCTTTCATAAGCATCAAAGAATAGATGGGAAAATGGAGAGTGGAAAAGAAGGCATACGTGCGACCAATCAGAGAGTGCTTCGCCATGCCCCTTGCACGGTTGCCATTCTTGTTGACCGAGGACTTGTGGGGTCTTCACAAGCACCTGCCCTAAAGTCAATGCAGCATGTAGCAGCTTTGTTTTTTGGTGGGCCTGATGACCGTGAGGCGTTGTCTCTAAGTACATATGTGGCAATGCATCTTGGCATGAATCTCACTGTCATTAGGTTTGTCCAAGCGTCTGCGAGAGAAAACCAGGAGAAGATCAATATTTCTCTAAATGGTAATGAGCAGGTTTTGATGGCAATGCCTAGTCGTGGAGCCGAAGATGACGCAGACAATGCCTTTCTGGAGGAGTTTTACAACAGGTAACAATATGTCATTAGACATGACATGCCTGGTGTTGGGGTGTGTGTGTGTGTGTCTGTGTGTGTGTATTAACTAGTGCCATTCTGGTCTTACAAATTGTTGTTTATCAGGTATGTAACCTCAGGTCAAGTAGGGTACATAGAAAAGCATGTGAAGGATGGGGCCCAAACAGCAGCTGCGCTGAAAGACATTGTGGATATGTATCAACTCTTCATAGTAGGAAATGGTGGCCGCCGTAATTCAGCTATAACAACTGGGATGAGCGACTGGGAAGAATGCCCTGAACTCGGGAACGTCGGAGACCTCTTGGCTTCTTCTGAATTTGACCCAAACTGCTCAGTTTTGGTTATCCAACATTATAGGCCACCGTTGGACTGACAGATGACAATGACTTAAATTTATGTACAGCTGCAAATACGTTCTTAGAGACTAGTTTCACCTTTGGCGGGTATTTGTAATTTCGAACAGCCATCTTGACGACGTGATTTCAATCTTCAGCTTGGCATTTGGCTTGGTTTTGCCCAGAAAAATGTTGGTTCAGATAGGTCAGCATAGTTTAGATAGGGTCCGTTTCAGCTGCTAATTTGTATAATTTTTCAGCTGTTTCTTTTTTAGTTAACCGAATTTAGACATCTACCCTTGGCACTAGTAGACAGAAGGCCATTAGTCCCATGTATCAGCTTCCTCTTCTTCTTTGTCTTCTTTTTCTCTTAATGTATTGCAAGCTTTAACTGTAGGTAGGCTGCATTTGTAGAAAGTTTTCTTGAAGCTGTTTGTACAGCATGTATGGATCTTGGCAGGGTCTGTAGATTTGCATGTATATTGTAAATTTTAAAACACGATTCTTTTCCATTGCTTTTGTAATCTGCCCTTGGACTCTTTCATACAGAATTATTAGCCTCGTGATAGCAGGAGCAGAACTGTGAACTGTTACTGAATAAGTCCGCCGAATTGGTGTGATGGCTGAAACCAATCTTCCTAGCATCGGCGTCTTCTGGGTTCCGCAGCCTAAAATCATAGGAATATAACAAGGGCATAAGAACATTAGACAAGTTTTCTGTTTTCAAAGTTTCGTGTGGCAGCCACTGTGGTCTTCACCTACTGGTTAAGTCCGTGATCTGAAGTACAGTAGATTCCAGATTTTTGAGCCTTTGTGCTGCCCGCGAACCAATCAAGTGAAGGGGGTGGGGGAAATCATGCCACTGCTGCGATACAAACTTTGGAATGCAATCAAAAGGTAACACGAGCAGGGCACTTTTTGTTTAAAGAGCCCTTCCTTACAATGCGTTTTCGCGGTTAAGAGTATGCAAAACTAAAGTACATGCTCAATGCTCTTTCTGAATTTGGTTGATAACTTCTAATAGAGAAATGCATGCCCTGTATGTTAGAATATAAGGGGTGACGAGCTGTTGTTAGGACGAGCATCAACTGAATGAAACGGAGAACTTACAAGGGAGCGCATTATACATGATTGTTTTATGTTGAGATCTTTCTAGGCAAATGAACATACAAACATCATTTTAAAGTCAAAATAACAGTGAACCAACAAGTTAGAAGCTAAAGTGAGTTGCATTAAATTCATACATGTGTCAAAGCTCAAAGTTCGAACGTCTCTTGAATGACACCCAATGATACATACAGATGGTTACAAGGTACATAAGCAAGTCTAGGGGAAAAACGAACACGAAGAAGAAAAATTGACAAGCAATGAAGTAGACAAAATTTAACCTCGTACTATATATACTATAGTAAAAATCTTGGTTCATTGATTTCCCTTACTACAAAGGCCTGAGTTGTCATATATCAGTTAGACGGGAAATGAACTATATAGCCCTAGGTTCAAAATCAGCTCTCTCTCTATATCCCAAAAACTAGGGACCAAGAAAAAAATTAAAATCTCGAAAAACTGGAGTTGTATCTGTACGCTCGCCTCCTACCATTGTTCAATTCCTCGAATCATCCCCAAACACTTCGCAATTGCAAACTGGACATGTCTGTGAGCAAGAAACAAGGTCCAAGTATGAGCAATAAACAAGGTCCCACGAATATAGGCACATCGAAAACTGAGATGTATACCTTGTTAATACTCAGCCACTTCCTGCCACATTTGGAGTGGTACATATGCTTGCATGGTAGCGTTATCTGTTGCTCGCCAATTTTATATGTCACAAGGCATATCACGCATCTGTATGCATGAAATTTGTCATTGATTCCACAGTCAGTTACTGAAGGATTTTCTTGCAGTTGAATCTGACATAAGTTCTAGAGATACTAGCATAGCACTGATATATATGAAACAACAAATTAAGCAACATTTAAGACCCCATTAAGTGTTGAGACAACAAAAGAAACCATCAATTGAACAAGAGAATCATAGCCATTCCACAAACATGTAAAGATGGCTTCAAACTAACCCTTCTTCTCATGGTAGAGATTTTCTACGCTTCATCAGTATGCTACAGTCTCTTCACTTTCAGAAAATCTTTTGACAAGGGACTAGTTTTGTAGTTGAGTGAAATCCCTAACTTCTGTTGGCGATTTCGACAATAAAGGCCTCAGACAGTAATAGTTATAGAATTAGCACTGGATGAGTAATGTCACTATGATTTATCAGTTATCACAACTCCATTCACATGAAGCTAGCACCTAATAATTCCCTTCCTGAACCACCCATCAAGCATCTCATCAGGAGGTTTGAGATTTCAATCATGCGAGGGCAGTAGCGAGTCGGAACTTTGCATGGAATATGCAATTATCATAGGGAAAATAAGTGTGGATCCAACAATCTTTTTGATTCCTTACCTCGCGGAGGTAGGGAGGCTGTTTTGAAAAACTCAGAGAGAAAAATAAGTTTTATAAAAGACCAACAACATCCACTTGAAGCTTCCTGTATCATATTCAAAAACTTTTAGAGCCAAGATTTGGCAACAAAGTGGTTTTGACTATAGCATTATCTTAAGACAAGAGCATCTTTTACTTAAGGGTAAAAAGAATCATCACTTAAGCGGTACATCGTCAAAGTCACAGGTTTGTCCTAAATCTATAGGCAGCCCCATATTGCTGAGGGAACTTCAGGTCGGAGATGCTGGTTAAGGCAAACATTCAATAGTGAAGGAAGGAATACCATTTTCGTTTGCTCTCTTTTACAAGCATATTGGTAACCAAATAGGACATTTTGCTGAATTATGTTCTCTGATTATCAGTCATGGAAAGATTGATCTCACAGGCCATAAATTTAAAATAAGGGTCAAGTTGACTATTCACAGAAGATTCCCA
Organism: Kewa caespitosa; assembly: GCA_900322205.1. Taxonomy (NCBI): domain Eukaryota; kingdom Viridiplantae; phylum Streptophyta; class Magnoliopsida; order Caryophyllales; family Kewaceae; genus Kewa; species Kewa caespitosa. Next base: position 9,176 of record ONZA01008550.1, read on the forward strand.
ATTATCCCAGAAGTATTACCTTTCTCTGGATTTTTTTCTCGAGAAGAAACCACCTGTCTTGTACCTTGTGGTTGGGAGCAACTTGATAAGCTCTTGAGAAAGACCTCGACTTTGAGTTCCAACTGCCTCACCTAGGTCAAGTAATTCCTGCAACAACAGAGATCTTTCATTCACCATGTGAACTTCAATTCCTAAAACAAGAATTATACCCATCTTAACTCTGTGCTTAATGATTGGAACACAACGTTAATCAATAAAAATTATACCCAGCGAAACTGCACAAGCAACATCCACTAGTGTCCTCATTTCTCCATGATCTTCTATATGAGGTAAAACAAAATGGAATCCCTCCAGAAATGACAACTAGGATCTCAAAGAGTAACCACCAATGATGTTGATGCAATTTTTAGCTGCCTTATGGCGCTAAGATAGAGTCACTTTTGATGAGCCCAAAAGTAGATTTCTGAGAGATGCCAATGCAATGGCAGGTTTATTATCTTAAGCTAAGCGAGAAGCCATCACTACAACACTGGTTGACTCGATAGATAAGTATAAGCTTAACTCGCGAGATAGTGGACAAATAGGCAGTTCTAGTTTGCCAAAAAACATAAAAAGAAACAGCAAACATAAATTCTTGAGAACATTATTCAGATTTCTGGGAAAATATTTCTTTACAACCATACTGAGCCTACATTTCACGATAGAAAATGTGGTGAATTTCCCCAATTTGTAGCGTGAGGAATTTCTCCAGACAGAACATTAAAATTTGCACAAGGCACAATACATTGGCAGCGAAATGAAATGATATCAGGAAGTTGAGAAATCTAATGAAAGAAAATAGCTGGACATGACTATATGACAATGAAAATACATCAGGTGATCCAAAACTTTTCTTCACATCACAAAGTTACAGCCAAGCTGCTGAACTGACCATACTAAGTTACGGCAAAACCAAGAGTAGAACAAGGAACTGACAACAGAGGTAGATAAGTCATGTTATCTTTGGTACAGCAACAAACCTCGTAAGTCATGTTATCTGGATCAACCTCATCCTCCCAAGCAGCCTGTCAAGACAGAGGAATTAGGAATTACTTACCTGACACAACCAAAAAGTGAATTCAAATGCTTTTCTGAATTAATCAATGAATGTACAAGGTAAAAATCTGACAACAACATCCAAGTAGATCCCGACGCAGTCAGGGTCTGGGGTAGGCACACAAGCGAGTTTTTAAAATCAAAATGAGGCAGAGCTCCATATAAGATGCTTCTACATGCAACAACGATCATCAGTTCAAAGTTTCTTCACAGAGCCTAGGACATGACTAAAATAAGAAATACTCCCTCCGTTTCGTTTAGATTGTCCTCATTGGCATTTGTGACTCAAATATTGTCCAAAATTACAAAAGCTACAACATGTTTTCTATATAATCTACATGATTGGTTTTGCTAGCCAGCGGCTGCTAAAATCTAGCTTGCACACCACACAACATAGTGATAATAGAGACTCGCACCTCTGGACTAGTGGCATCTTGATGATCGACCGGGCCTGTAGGTAAAGATAAATGCATAAAGTCAGACCATAATTTATGGATCTCAAAATCAAATAGCCAGTGAAACGAAGAAGGGATGGCCTTTTTATGGTGGTCACAAAAGATTTCAGAAAATATGACAGATATGCAGGTCAATACGGCCAGATGGCAACACCATCATAGCACCTAAAGTTTTCTATGAAAGCACATCTTCATAATTGAAGTCAACATGAATTAAGATGAAGAGATGGACATCACTTTGGCTACAAAAGTTTGATCAATGCATCAGTGAACTGAGGTTGCAGAAAACAATGAACAGCTTGCGGTGCGCAACATTACTCACATTCTTCAGCACCATCCGAACTTGTGACTACATTTTCTTCAGATTGCATATCCATGGTTGGCTCTTCAACGTGCATTGACGAAGAATATTCCCAAGTCCTCCGGTTAATTTCAGTTCTTGGTAAATGATCGTTAACCTCATAACCATAATACGAACTACTCCCCGCATCAGAAAAATCAGATCTGTACGAATTCATATTCATTGACCAATATGCAGTTTCCTTGATAAGACAAAAAAAGAGAACATACATTTTAGTTGACTACTTAATAAGGAATGTTTCTAATCCCCAATCATACTACTTGAAGGAGTCAATATAGCACACACCACACAGTTGACCCCTCTTTCAAGCATTACATTAACATTAGTATGCTACAGTCAGCCAAACATGGAAAAGCATCAACAACAACCAACAAGATTCCTAATGCAACCAACATTCAACAAGATGCACCACAAATAACATCAGTGAACAATACCAACAACACCAATATGCTTCATCCAAAAACTATGACAAAAACACAACAAAACACACCCATTAGCAACACTTATCAAACAAAGCTCGAAAACGACACCATTTGGACACAAATCATCATCATATGCACAAACCTTCAATATAGGGTGTAGTGTGGCATGTACCTGATTATGCATTGGGACAGGTTGGTAAACATAATTCACAGGAGGATGGGCATCAAAGAACCCCATGTAACCTTCAGAAACTGTATAGGGATACCCTGTATTGGTGTAATACACCTCCATTGGCCTATTCCCGTTCATCTTCTACTACCACCAATACACCTACACCTTTCCTACAAGCTGCAACAACCAAACAACCCAAGAGTACTTAGTTTTTGCTCAAAACATAAAAGTGGAAAAATGGGGAGAAAAAAAAAATGTCCAAAAGGGGTTTATTATATAGTTGGATATGACAAAGTAAAACAAATAAGTACCCCATTTGCTAAACAAACCCCAGAAAGAAACAAGAAACATAAAAAAAAAAAAAATAAAAAAAAAAAGTTCAAAGCTTTTTTGCATTTATGAACTTGGATTAGTAAGAATAATAATTACTATAATTATTACCAAATTTTCTTTTGTCCCATTTGTTTATTTTTCTTTTTTTGGATGTTTTGATTGTGTAATTGGAAAAACAACAAAGAGAGACAAAAATTGTCACAATGATCACAGAAGCCTAATAAAGCAAAAGGTGAGATCTTTAAAACCGTACAAAATNNTTTATATTTTAACAAAATTACTTCTAGAAACCCCAAGTACAATATTCACTGCTTATCAAAAAAAAAAAAGTACAATATTTAAATTTTTTCACAAAAGAACAAGCAAAAAAAAACCCAGAATTCTCTGTTTGCTAAAAGAAAAAAGAAAATGGTGGGCTAAACTTAGGTATAATATCTCGTAAAATGTGATAAGTGGGAGAAAAAAAAATCCCAGAAAAAACCCAGAAAATTTAGGATAAAGAACAGGAAAGGAAACCAAGAAACATGGAAAAATCAAGTCTTTATAAGTGAAGATGGTAAAAGAAAGCATGGCATTGCTTAAATTGCAGCAATGAAATGTAGTAGTATTAGTAAATGTTAATCAAAAACAAAAAAAAAAATGAGGAAAAATGAACTGACATTGAAGAGATAAAGTGAGACAGGACAAAGAAAATTGGTGTTTCTTCTTCTTCTGGTTGTTGTTGTTGTTTTACAAAATGGGTATTTGCTCTTTTGCTTCTTGTTCAAAATGGGGGGCCCTGGTTTGTAACTTTTGTAAATTTTTTGGCTTAGAAAAAGAGAGAGAATTGGTAAGGGTGTCTCGTGTTTGTATATGTGAATGTGTATTTATCTGATACTATTAGTGACATTATAGTGAGTAGTGACAGGGTAAAGAAGAGAAGGAAAAAGTGGAATGGGAAAATGGGGGGAAAAGAAAAGCTATATGTATGTGTAATTGTGTGTGTGTGAGTGTGTCTATCTATGTATGTGATAGGAGCTTTTTAGTGGTTTTTTGCAGGACTTGAGAGACACGCCACACCACGCCACGCCAAAGCAAAGAAAAGAAATCAGAGAGAAGAGATGGGGATGGGATGGATGGATCTTCTCAAACATGTCGTGAAGGTGTGGTAGTTTTATTGCACAATTTGTGACTCTCTTCAGAAACTCACTCCTCCATATTTTACTACTCCCTACTAACTACTACTACTATTAGTATTAGAGTTAGTTGTTAGATATGGAACCCAATTACAATGTATTAAAGTGTATTGAAAGTAAGTTAAAAAGAATGGAGTTAGGGTTCCGTTTGATTGAATGTGGAATTATATTTTCTGTTACTCCCTCGGTTCATTAATCTCATTCTTGTTTGATTTTTGCACAAGAATTTAGGTGAGGTGGGGGGATTTAATATTTTTGAACTATTTTGTCCTTTATTTCTATAGGGGAGAGAGAAAATAAATAAAAAGTGGGTTA